>JAJKFJ010021235.1:0-30093 GCA_027382625.1 Tetmemena sp. SeJ-2015
TAACCAGACTCACAGAACTTCCCTTGCAACTTACAAATGTTCTCCTTCCAATTTTCCAGTTCAGTTAATTCATCTCTTTTTAAAGGGTATCTGCGGGATCTCCTCTTTAGCTGTCGAAAGGAGCACCCTCAAAGCTAGTGGCCATCTTTGCTTGAATTTTTTTTCCCTTTGTGAGATTAAGTCTAGCCACTTCCTACTTTGAAATCCCTAATCGACTTCGCAATGTGTGTTTGCTTACTTCCTTCTAAATATAGTCTAAATAAATAATTTGAATGGTATCTGAAAATATTAAGATATGTAGCTGCATGGTATTTGGTGGACACTTTCTGCATGCAGCTCCTCTATAAGATGATATGGTATTCCCAGTGCAAGCTTGGCAGAAAGTTGAGTGGGGTCGGAAGTAGTGCCTTCGGGGCATGGCTTGCAGCTAAATTTAGGAGTTCACGGATTATAGAATCCCTATAAGATTAATCACAAACTGCTCTTACTTAAGGACACTTTTAGCAAGATATGGGCCCTTCATCTATCACATTTGTTCCGATTATCTCAATTCTTTTTATTTTCACTCTCAAAATATTAAATAGAAAGCAAAATTTCAGAGTTTTAAAATTTTTTTAAGGGTTAAAAATATGAATAAAATTTTTATTTAGAACTAAAAATTTTAAAATTTTTAAAAAAAATTTGGTTTAAAACCCTTTTTTTTGAAACTTTATTTTTTTGCTTTAAAATAGGAAGATATTTGGCACTCAATTATGAAAATTTAAAAGCTTTAAACTTAAGGAATTGCTTTTTCAAAAAATTTGTAAAATCATTATAGAATTCCATTTCCATTTTTTATATATTTTCAAAATTCACTCTAAAATCTTGCTCTTTTTAGTGAATATAAAGTCTAAAAATATTTATCTTTAATTTAATTTAATTTAATTAATTTTAAATTACCTTTTGGCTCCAGGCTTTGCCAACTTAAAATTAAATTAAATTTGTGCGGACCATTTCCTTTCTAATATCTATATAATTATTTGTAAAAATTTTTCGCTTACTTTGCATCTTGTTGTTTTATTGCTATTCTAACTTAAAAGAATGAATGAATGAATAAAATAAAATAAATTTCTTTCATCAGAAAAAATTCTCAAAATAAGTTTAATGTTAACTTCGTCTGAGTCTCCAAATTCAATAAGTTCTAATCGATTCTGATTCTCTGCCACTTGAATTTTTCCCCTCCCCTTTATTGTATTCAAACCCCGGAATTGCTTCTTCTGTGTGTCATATCATCCAGGATAAAGAGTTTCATGGATAGACCAATTTTAGAATCTATGTCTTCTCTATTCCCTGCTTGAAGGCCGTCATTGTAAATTTCTAAAAATCCATTTGAAGTCTCACAACTTGAACTCAAGCCTATATTAAAAATAGCACATCTCAATTTAAAACTAGAAGCTTCAAAAATTAAATAATGATGAAATTTATGAATAGAAATAATTTTAATATTTGATTTTTTGAATAAAATATTTTGCTAAAAACTATTTTTTCAGCGAAATTAAGTAAATAATTTGCCTTAAATGTTTGGGGAGGGGGAAGTTACAAAAATTATAAGACCTATTTTATTTGTCTAAATTTAAATTCCGCTAATTAAAACATTTGCAATATGAATTTAATGCTCTATATTGGTGCAGTATGTAGTCATATTGAGAAAAATAATACACAAAAGCAAATTTTTGAGTATTTTTAATTAGAGAGATTTGAAAGGAAATGGATAGGTAATTTAAAAAGAAAATTTGCCTTTATTTACTTCTTTGCTGGACAATAATGGAAAAGCCTTGGAACTCAAAAATACTGGGAGGGGGTCGTCTGAATTATAATTAAGGCCGATTCACTAATTTTTGTATTTTTAGGGCAAATTATTTTCACTAATTTCTCAATCCGGAATTGATGAGTTAATCTCAAAATGCTAAAAAAGAGTTCCTTATATTTTAAGAAAAAAAAATCTTTCTTTAATATCTTGAAGCATATTCCAGAAAAATTTACTTGGGGTTTTTTTTAGCAAATTTTTTTAAAAACCCAAAAAATAAAAAAGGGCTTTATTAAATTTTTTTAAAAATTTAAAATTTTTTATTTAAAAAGGTTTTTAAACATTTTTTTTTTATTCAAAATTTTTTGGGCTTTTTTACAATATTTTCCTTTTTGTTTTTTAGAAACCCCAAAAAATAAAATAAAATTAAAAAAAGTTTAAATAAACAGTTAATTTTAAAAAATCAAAACCTTTTTTAAAAAAAATTTTTTTTAAAAATTTTTCCCCAAAATGGGGTTTTTTCCAAATACTTTCCCTTTCCCGTTTTTCAAGGGGAAACTTTTTAAAAAACTTTTTTTGGGGTAAACCCTTGGGGCCCGGAAATAATTTTAAATTTTTTTTATTTGGCAAAAAATTTTTAAATAAAATTTTTCAAAGTCTTAATCAAACTTTTAAATTTCCTTTATGAAAATTTTTAAAAATTTAAAATCTTTCAAAAAATTAAAATTATCCCTTTAAACATTTTTTTGATCAAAATATCGATCTTATTTACAATATTATTAATTTATGTTATTCTTAGTAACAAATCATCAAATAAAATTAAAAAAGTAAGTATAATTTGGCAATTAATATTAAAAAATTCAACAACTATACAAATTAATTACTTTAGAAATGTAGCCAAAATACCAACTCCTTTTTCCAAATAGCTACCTGCTTCGCAAGTATAGCAAGTGGAATCTTAACTTTTTAAAACCATTTTTCACAGGGTTGCAAAAATAAATTTAAAATTTTAAAAAAAAAGAAAATTTAAAAATTAGATTTTAAAATTTAAAAAGGAAAATAAAAAGGGATAAAATTGAATTGTGCCCAATTTTTGAAAAATTTAAATTACACCTTTTAAATTCAGCATAAAAATTTTTAAAAAATTTTTTATCCTTGTAAAATTTTGTGTGGGGGCGGGTCAGTCCAAAAAAGTTATTTAAACGACACAAGTTCAAGAGAAGAAGATGATGAAGAAGATGAAGAATGCGCTAGTCATATCTCGCTGCTGAGAGGAGCTACGAAAATGATTAACGAAGAAACTCATATTAATTTTCGACAAGCTATCGAACAAGCTACAGATCAAGGAGTGAATCTGCGATTTCAATTGACACCATTTTAAAACTCTCTATTTATTATTTTAACCAATCACCGATTTTAATTAAAATCCCAACTATAATTTTTATCTATTTGTCTTTAAGACAGCGTCTTCAAATATCCTGGTTTGCAAAGTCTGCAATCAATATTGTGTGTGACAATTTGTTATACATTTTTGGGGAAGGCACATTCCTAGTCTTTCAATAAATAGATATCTCATTTAAGTACTATAGATTTTTAGAATACGTTCTCGTATCTGAAATAAGATACGAGTTGCTAGGAGTCAGAGTCTACTGCCTTGCAAATTGGCTCGAACAATACAGGCAACTCTTCAATCTTGCAAGTTCTCAAAACTTTACACACAGCTTCAGGGTTTGTTGCTATCACACCAGTTTTAACATGAGTACCAGCTGGACATTAGACGCATTATTCCTATAAAAACAAAGTTCATTGATCTCCATGAATTAATAAAGTCTACTCACAGTAATCGGATTCAGATATTAATCTAAATTGCAGAATGAACATATTGAGCTTCCAGGATCACTCGTTCCAATTTGCATTGGGTGCATTATTAATCATGAAAGTCTGTTCCTATGATACGTAAAGCCTAAGAATTCTTTTAGTTCCAATACTATTGTTACCTTAATCGCTAGGTACTATGGATTTTATGCTGGCAAGTTAAACTTTTAGTAGCTTATTATGATATCAACTAGCCCTGTTCTATTCTTAAAGTCATAGTGAAAGCTTTTTGCGGTTTTTGTTTCATTCACTTCACTTATCTCAGAATCAGAAAATACAAGTTCTTCATCGATGAAGATTTGCACAATACCAGAGACTTTTCCATCCTCCATTTCATTAGAATCTTTCAGATAGATAACCTCGAAGAAACCATCTTTCTTGACCAGTTTTCTTCAAAAATATACTTAAACTTTAAAAAGAGTTTTGGTCTTAAAATTACCTCATAGGAAAAGGATGTTTCTATTTACTCAGTAATTCCGCAATATAGATACTATCCAAAATTCCAATTCGTGCAATTTTTGGCAATTTTTTTTTAAAAACCAAAATTTTTAAAAGAAAGTAAAAATAAGTTGGTATAATTAATTTCTTTTTTAATATTATAATCATGCGAGTCAAAGGGAAATTACTAAAATTACAGATCCATCCTATCTCATTTTCATTTTACTCAAGGTATGGATGTAGTCCCCCTTATCAGTATAATAGCCAGTTCCAACATCAACTCCATCGCAAAAATGTTGAGAGTCCCAGCGCGACTTCTCCGCTTTTGAAATTTGCTTTGCGAGGGAAAAAGTTAGGAGTTGCAGTGTTCCTCATGCTTTTTAATTTTGTATTTTTGTTGTTAAAATTTTCCCATAAGGTTTTATTTTGGAGACCCCAAATTTAAGGGGTTTCCTTAAAAGTCTCCCTAGCTTAGAACCATCTATCTTAAATGATGTACAAAATTGAATAAAAATTTAATTTAAAAATTTTAAAAAAATTAAATTTTTCCCCTGTGGGGGAGGGGGTAAAGTTTTATTCTGAAAAAGCTGTGTTCACACACAACCCTTCATGAAGAAGGACAAGAAGCAGATAACATAAATTTTACGAGTAGAAAAAATTAACACAAGTGCGTTACTTGCGGAATCAGCGAAGATCGGGCGAAGTTTTATGTCTTCATCCTCCTTATCAAGCGAGACGTATGTTGCTTCCTTAAGAAAGCTCAGAGAGAAGATCACGAGGGTGAGATCTTTCTACTCGTTAAAAACCTAGCTACACAAGACAAAGGAAGCGAAAAAGGGCATACGCTGATTTAAACATCACCCCTTTTTTTTTTTTTTTCCCATACTCGCCAGAGTTAAACGGTTTGAGTTTTACGGGAACTTATTTAAGGGACACTATAAGAAGTGCTGCTCATCACTTGATGCATGATTAAGCTACGATAAGAGGTTTTAATAGGATAAAAGAAAGGAGACGTGGTTGGAGAAATAAAAATAAAAAAAATTGGAATTAATTAGCTATTAATTTCTAATTCCTTGCACTGAAAAAGGATTTTTTAAAAGCTTTCCTTTCTTTTTAATTTAAAAACTCTATCTGATTAAAACTATTATTGCGTTTTTTGGATGCTGGCACAAAAATGTAAAAGTTCTCTGTTTTGGGTCTTCTAAAGAGTTTTTAATGATTTTTTCACAGAAAATTCTTTGAGGAAGAGATCTTTTTCCAACATTTTCGGAAAACAAAACCCAAATAAAATTATTTTTACTCCATTTTGAGACTTTTACCTTGCTAAGTGAGGGGACCTGTAGAGGTCTTCCTTTTTTGGGGGTTTGCTCAATCTTGGGCTTCCATCTTTTCGCTTAACCCTTCAAGTTTTCCCCCATTTGCCCATACTCGTTTTTCTATTTGAAAAACAAAGTTTTTATTATTGATCTAGATCCGACCCCACAATAAAGTTTACTATTTTTTAGGAGATCCTATAGGGTAAAGCTGAAATAGATAGAGCTAGAGAACTAACGAAACAGGTGCAAGTTTGAAGATGGAGCTCTTTTATATGTGGGCTCCATTAAAATTTAAAAATAAAAATTTTACCCTTTAAAAATTAATTAGTAGCAATTTCTAAAGTTTCTGCAACTTTAAATTTGTACAGTTCAATCGCGTTTCAATGAAATTAGTAGCACATTTTTTAAACCTTTCCTGACGTCGACATTACTAACATGGTTTCCAAAGGAATTATAGCACTACTAACTGCGTTTTGAATTTAAATTTGTAGCAAAATCAAGCAGAATAAGAGATAAATATGGAGCTATTAATAATAAAAAGAAAGTAAAACATCAATAACTGACACTTTTGCACTCTGATTTTTTTGAGGCTCTGCACCCACAACACAAAATAATAATAAGGGCGGGCTCTTCATAATTTAAAATTTTAAATTTTAAGTCCAACCTAGCTAAGAACAAGACAACCTTTAAACAAACACAAGTAAAAAATAATGTTCGGAACAGCAACCCAAAAAAGATGCTGTTGCATAAGTGCAAGGGGGAGTCTCTAACTTACTCCAAAATTTCTTTAAATTGAACAAAGGTTAAATTGGGGGTTTAAAATATCCACCTGATCTCCTCTTGTTCTCCCAAATCAATAAAAGAAACTTTTTTAATCAGTTAATGTCAACACATTTAAAATCCCCAGAGCCTCAAGCGCACATCAAGGAAATCCACTAACAAACCCCGATCTTTTATAAATTAAAAATTCGCTATCCCTTCTCAAATTTTGGGGCAACATTTTCCACTCGTTCCCAAAAACACATAAAAAGACATGGCTAGTTCGTTTTGAGGATAAAAAACTTTAAAAAGGTGCCAGCTAAAAAAGGCAAGCACGATACCTTGACAAGGTTTTAACAAAGAGGAAGCAAGAGGAGAAGAAGAGGAAGATTTTGGGTTTATGAATCAGAAACCTTAGTTTGGGGTAGTAAAGTTCACTAGCTCAAAGCAAGACTCCATGCGAGAGTTGTAACTTTTGGAGGGTGTGGTTCAAAAACCCCACCCTATCAACAAAACCCTCAACAAAAAAGTATGCTTTTCAAATCTTCCTTTTCAATACCTTTAAAAAAAGGAAGAAATTTTTGAGTTCCAACGAACACATTAAGAACAACAAAAATTAAGTATTTTTTCCCCCCCCCCTTTTTTTAAATTTTTTACACGCCATTCGCCTTCCTAAAGGGGGATCACACTAAGAGAATTTTTCCCGACCAACAAGTACTAGCTTACTGCTTTTTCCCCTGACCTCGTTAGAGGAGTGATGGGGTTGCATGGGTTGGGGTTGGATCCAAGCCAGAGAACATCATGATAAAAAACCAACAAGCAAACTCAACAATTTTAAAAAAAAAACTTTTAAAAAATCTCAAAAATGCAGGCTACTTCCCATAAAACAACTTGGTAGGGTTATCAGTGGGGCATTTGGTCTATAGTTGCAATCAACTTGAAGCGATTGAAACCCGGGAATACTACTAGTTGAAAGTGAAGTATGCAATAAATCGCAACAAGACATTGTAAAAAGACAAGGGATCAGAACCCTTTTAAAAAAGTAGTAAAAAAGTAATAATCAAGCAACCTATGAACCTAACACTCAATTATCTGAGATAGAGGAAACACTTTAAAAGGGTTTAAAAATTTAAAAAATATAGACAACTCAAGGTCACCTTTCCAGAAGACTTTAGATTGCCTGTTTGGGTTTAAAATTTGCATGATTATAAATTAATTTAAAAAATTAATTATTTAACAACTTATTTTCACTTTCTTTTAATTTTATGGGGTTTTGACGTTTTTATTCTCCCCCTAAATTGAGGTTGTATATTATCTTAGAAGAGGACTTACAATAATACTAATAGCACTTAAAGCCAAGTGAAGTCTTGCGACTGAATTCACTATTGGGCATTAAAGCGTCACTCCACTCTGCAATGTGGCCGTTTACTGATAAACCTCCACCATTTGAATAGGTTTTAGCAGGGCAGGACTCGCATCTATACTCCAAAGGATCTGCATATAGGATAGAACCAGGCCCACATTCAAAATCACAAGGTATGTTCTCTAAGGGCGATAGAAGAGTCACATTATGACATTTCTCAGAGGACTCTGGAGAGAAGAAATAGGCTAAACATAAGTCAAGAAAATAAGTAATAATTCTAATGAAATAGATATAATCAATGACAAATCACTCACTTACCAGTCATCGTATTATTTTCTCTTGAGCAATCGCTAAATTTTTAGATTAATTGCTCACAATTTTCAATGTCTTGAGTCAAAGTCGATTGTTAGAGAAGTGCTAAGATTATGAAAACTAGATATTTCAAATGTATTCTTAGTCCATAATCTTTATTCCTCAATTTTATTATAGGTTAAGACATTTTATGATTGTCCATTATTTTTATATTAATCTTTCTTTTAATTAAATTCTTAATTAGTGAGTAGATTTAATATAATAGAGAGGCAATTTATAAGCAAATATTTAACTTGAAAACGAGAATTTCCTTCCATATTTCTCTTCTTAATAGAGAAAAAAGCTCTCAAACTATTTAATGCCAACATGACGAATAAAAATTTATGCTTAGTATTTTTGATAAAATAAACGTTTAGATAGGATTATGTGGTATTTTAGTTTATAGAGTAATTTATTTTTAAATAAATGTGTATTTAATTTAAAATTAATTTTTCGTTGTATAATACTCAAAATATGGACATTAAATATTAATTTTAATTTGTAAAACTTAAGCTAATTCTAACATTTTGATTTCCTCAGAAAAGATTATTCTTGAGTAAAAATTTTATTAGAAGGATATAATTGATTTAAGCAAAATATGTAAGTTATTAATTTGAAAATTTAAAGGAACTTAAAAATAATTTGCTAACACAAATGCTAAATTATATTTTGACAAGAAATAAGTTGATGTGTGAAGAGTCTAGTCCTTCTTATATTACAAATTTACCCCTCGAAGACTCTCTCTAATTTAAAAAAGAAGGAGTTATTTGTTCCTTAGAGAAGTATGAGAAATTAATATTGGGACACTCAAAGCCAATCTACTTATATTATAGAAGAGAAAGTTATTACGGTAACTTTTTAATAAATAATTAAAATCGATTTTCATCAGATAATATTTATGATATAAATTAATTTTTATTTATAATTGACTCAAAATGTTTTTTTTTAATTCTAAAAAATTAAGGGTTGAGTTTTTTAAAATAAAAAAAGTCAAAAAGCCAATAAGTCTAATCATATAAATGGAAAGAATCAAAGTTGTTATATTTCTTGGTATGCCCTAAATATAAGTTTTTGAGGAAAAAAATTTCAATTAAAATTCTCAAGATTTAATCTAAAAGATACTAGAATAACTCATCTCTAAATTTTTCAATATAGAGAATAAGATTTTGCATTTTCGGAGTTTAAATAAGAGAATTGTTTGGTATTTAGAATAAAGAAAAAGTGAGTAAGATTATTTACAACATTTTTCTTGATTTTAAATAACTATCACTTTAATTACTTGAGATAGAGGAAGAACTATTAATAAGTTTTTTGTCTTTTATTGAATCTCAATCAATTGACTTGTTCAGTGTTTAAACTCTCCATTCTGAGTGCCTTGTGAGTGTTTTAAGTTTACAAAGTAGAAACGGGTCCTTCCTTCATCTGCTTTAATCTCTTATAGAAAGCTCTTTTCATTTTGTTGAACAAAAAGAACTGATAAGAAGCTATGAGAGTCAACAGAACGATTATAAAAAATAAACTGCAATATATATAATGATAATCACCCATAGTCCGATAAGAAGACTTGTGATGTATCCTCCTCCTTCAAAAAGATCAAGGAAGGGAATGCAACTTTCCTCAGTGAAGTCCTTCAAAAGCATTTAATGGAAGAGGTGCCAGTCTTTTGCAGAAGCTTTCTCTAAATCTGAAGAGTTGAATTTCTGTAATGACTCTTTAGAGTACACGAGGCAAGGAATATATATTTTTTTAATTATTTTTGGCATGAGCTAGATGGGATAGTCAAGATTTATCTTATCCCATTTATCTAGCAAGTACGGTGGGCTTTCGCGGTGACGTGGCACAACTGATCAAGGAGTTACGCCTGTGAATTACTTTAAATCGATTAATATTATATGCCCGTTAGGGGTTCTTAATTCCTAACTATTATTATTATTATTATTATCTAGCAAGTTCCCTTGACTCTACTCACCTCATCAACTGTACAGTGGCGGCAAGCGTGCTTAGACCTCCACTCAAAGACAAGAGTAATTATAAAATCCATTCTTCTTTTAAACAAGATGACAGGGATCTTGCTCACTTTCATCTTGTTAATTATTTGCACTTGAAGTTCCCTTATTTCTGTTTATCGAGTATAGACTTGGCCAACCTTCAGCCTCTTCTAACTCGCATATGAACCTCACCTCTGATGTAAATCTCCTTCTATCTTTATCGTAGAAACACATGTCGCCTTCTTCATATTGCACAGTAAAACCTTACGGTGATAACAAAAAATAAGTTAAAAATATATAAAGATTCTTTAAAAGTGAAGCATCAACTTGTTTGATGTTAGTTCCCAATGACTTTAAGACTCTTTAGTTATGAGACTGTAGAGCAGTAGGACAGGCATCGTCTAATTTTAAACCTTAGAGTGTTGAATAGCGTTCAACTAGTTGAGTGTCGAATAAGCCGACTATGAAAATTTAAATCATTCAACTCATTAAGAATTGAATGAAGGAGTGAGGAGAGAAACTTCCCTCCTGATTATAGATTTCCATTTCTAAGATCTCGTCACTTATCTTTGAAAAGTTTCCTCTTTAGATCGGTGAAAAGTACGAATTAAAGACTAATACTCATTTATTAGTATTTCTACATTAAGTAGAACTGATTTCTGAAGACTTTCTGTTTCTCGACGTATATTGCATGCTCAGATGGGCCAAAGTAACCAGACTCACAGAACTTCCCTTGCAACTTACAAATGTTCTCCTTCCAATTTTCCAGTTCAGTTAATTCATCATCTTCATTAAGGTATCTGCGGGAGTCTCCTCTTTAGCTGTCGAAAGGAGCAGCCTCAAATGCTAGTGGCCAGTCTTTCGTTTTAATAGTTTTTCCTTTCTGAGACTAAGTCTAGCCACTTCCTACTTTGAATATGCCGTAATCGACCTCGCAATGTGTGTTTGCTTCACTTCCTTCTAAATATAGTATACATAAATATTTGAATGGTATCTGAAAAATATTAAGATATGTAGCTGCATGAGTATTTGGTGGACACTTTCTGCAAGCAGTGCCTCTATAAGATGATATGGTATTCCCAGTGCAAGCTTGGCAGAAAGTGTGAGTCGGGTCGGAAGTAGTGCCTTCGGGGCATGGCTTGCAACTGAATGAGGAGTTCACTGGATTATAGAATCCCTATAAGAATAATCAGATGAAGAATTAATACCTGAGGGCATTTCTAGCAAGATATGGGTGCTTGATCATTGACCTTTGTCCCAACTATTTCGATTCTTTTTATTGTCACTCTAAAATAACTTTTTATATCAAAATAACTTTTTTTATTCTTAAAAAAATAGTAAATTTATTATATCTAATAGAGTACTACGAAAAATAATATTTTTTTATTTATAAGAAGATTAATTTTATTAAAAAGTGGAATTTTAGAAAGATATATAGTTTGCTTTTAAAAATGTCAGAAAAAGAAACATTTTTCAGTTATATTATCATTTCCATTTTTAATCAGCCTTTTAATCGTAGCCAGTAATAATTATTATAACTCTCTCTCTATTAAACTCTCACTCACTTGTACTCCGAAAATTATATTCGCTTTATCTCTCATACAAAATCACATTACTAAACATACAAAATATCCTGCAAAATGTTTTAAGGAAATTAAATTTGAAAGAATATTAGTTATTTTGTTTTATTATATTTTCTTGATCAGGAAATATCTTTTTTCAAGAGAATTTTTTTAAAAAAATAACTTAAGTTATATCCATAGAATATTTTTTAGTATTGACTCTTGACTTGATGCTCTTCTTTGGAAAATGAAATCTTTAAACATTTCCCATTCTTAATGGCTTATTTAATTTAAAATCTACTTATTGGCTGCCAGGTTTTAACCAGCTCTAAAATAAATAAAAAAATGTGTGCGGGCCGTTTTCTTTTTCAACATCTACATCGATTCAATTAATATTGGAAGAAGAGAGAAAAAATTATTTTTGCTTACTTTCCTACTTCTTGTTGCGGTTTATTGCGATGTTAACATAAAAAAGTTTCCTTTACTAAAAAAATTCATTCTTACATTCACTCACATAATAAATATAATGTGAACTTCGTCTTTATCCCCAAATTCAAAAAGCTCATAGTCGATTCTGATCCTCTGCCATTTGAAATTCCCTCTACTCTAGTGGTTATTCAAATTTGAGGTGGGTGAGGAGTCTTCACCTTAAGTTTGCATATTCTCCAAGATAAAAAGCTTCATAGATAGGCCAATTTTAGAATCAGGTTCTTCTCTTGGCCCTGCTTGAAGGCCGCCGTTGTAGATTGCCAAAAATCCTTTTGAGAACTCACAGTTTTAGCTATCCTCTAATAAAAATATACTTTAATTGTGAAAAACAGTATCGGCATATAAAATTAATAAAATATATTTAAAAAGATAAATGATTTAATGAAATTGGAGAAAAAAAAATAATTTTTTTTTCTCCAGAATTAGAATTACTAAAAAAGGAATTATTTTGGAAGTCAATAGCTTAAGAAAAAATGAAAAATGAATCTATTGATTATATTATTAAGAGCTTTGAAATTCAAAAATTTAATTAAAAATAATTTAATTGCTTAGAAAAATTGATATTTATAAATTCTTTCAAACTATTTAAATATTCTATATTAAAGCAGGATGTTGTCATATTGAGAATTAAAAAATTAATTTACACTTGCTTATTTTAATTTAGAGATCATCGTAAGGATATGGAAAAATCTCTCCTACGATATTATGTTTTCCTTCGCTGCTAATTATAGGTTTGGCTTAAAATTCATTAATACTGAGAGGGGCTTTATAAAAAATATTTTTGAAAATAAATTTAGTAACTTGAGGGATTAAAAATTATTTGGGAGTCAAGACAAAATATAGATAACTTTGAATAAAATTCAATTGGAATTTAAATAAAAATGAAACATTTAATTGATTTAATAATTTAATTCTAAAATTTATTAACCTTTCTTCTTGTTTTTATAAAGTATCAATTTGAAACTTTTTCTTTTTCTGAAAATTAAATTTGAATTCAGGTGTTTTGGTCCTCGTTTTCAAAAAAAATTATTTTTTGATATTAACTTATTCATGGATAAAACTTTTGAGTTATTTATACTTCACTCCGCCTTTATTGGTTTCATAACTCGCCAAATATTCTCATAGCCAACATTTTATTTGCATTTACCTTAGCAAAAATTATTAATAAGGATTCTAAAAAGACTTAATATAGGTCAAATGCGAATAGATGATCACGTAAATAACTCTAGAAATACAAATGATCAAATATACTCAAGCAAACTGACTAGGATTTAAGCATTAGTGAAAGTTATTTCTAGTTTTAAGTTCATATTTAGAGTGCCTGGTCAAGTATTTGAAGCTATTTGAATGGATTTAAGTCTTTCCATTTCACTTTTAGATTGTTCAATTCTTGAGAATTCTCTGACTTGCCATTTCTAAATCTTTTATACTATTAAAAATATTATCTTACCTTAACTTATAGTTTAGAAAACAAGTGCTTCAAGTGTTTGTATTTACTAAAATGTTTTTACATTCTGAATCATGTCTTGAGCTGCGAGAGTTGTTTCAGCTCATCTCTTTCAAAACCCATTTTATTTAATCAACTTACAAATTAATTAATTTCATTTTTAATCAGATATATTCTTCAAACAATTCACTTTTTTATTTCTAGAGTTATTTACGTGATCATCTATTCGCATTTGACCTATAATTGATATATAATTGTCCAAGTAAGTGTTTACCTCCCCCCAAATACTAATCCCTTTTTCCAAATAGTTGCCTGCTTCACAAGTATAGCAAGTGGAGTCTTCTAACTCCTTGGTGTAACCATTATTTGGGCAGATGTTGCAATAGTAATGTTTATCTAATTGTCTTTAGGACCGCGTCTTCACGTAGCCCGGTGTACAAAGTCTGCAATCAGTCTAATATAGGACATTTTCTATTATCTCAGGATTATCTTGAGGGAAACTACATTCCTAATCATTCAATAAATAAATTATTCCACTAAAGAAGTTTATTTTTTTAGAATACGTTCTAGTAGCTAAAATAGGATTTGAGTTGCTAGGGGTTATTGTCTACCATTGAACAAACTGGTTCGAATTAAGTAATTAATTCCTCAATTTTGCAAGTTCTTGATACTCTGCATGCTTCTTCAGAGGTTGCAGCTATTACACCGGTTTTAGCATGGGTTCCTTCTGGACACTTTTCGCATTATTCCTATTCTGGCTTTTTAGAACCAATTATCGAGAGAAAAAATTAAAGTCTACTTACTGCTAATGAGTTTAGATATTAGTCTAAAGTGCAGTAAACACAGAGTGAGCTTCCCGGGTCACTGGTGCCGTATTTGCAGGGGGTGCACTATTTGTCATGATAGTCAGTTCCGATGATTCGTAAAGTCTAAATCTTAGTTTCAGCTTCTAAATAATAATCATTACCCGAACTACTAGCTTTTAGTAACGGTTAGAGTATGAGTTAAACTTCTGATAGCTTATTATGATCTCAACAAGTCCAGTTTTATTCTCAAAATCATGGCGAAAGCTTTAAGGTGTGTCGCCTACCATGCTTTAACTTATATCTGAATCGGTAAAGACTAGCTCTTCATCTATGTAGATTTGCAATATACCTGAGATTTTGCCATCCGCCATTTCGATGGAATCTTTTTCATATAATATCTCAAAGTAGCCGTCTTTTTTGACAAGTTTTCTTTTTAAAGAAGAATAAGTTTAAATTAATTACAGTTATGGTCTTAATATGATCTCAAATGCGACAGAAGTGTTTTTTAAACTTGCTTCTCCACATTAAAGATACCGCCCTTAAATTTCACTGGTGCAATTATAACAGTCTCTCTGCACCCATTCCCCCACTGAAAATAATTAGCTAGGTAAGAGAACTTACAATCATACTATAGATTAAAATTTAATTGAAAATAGAAGAAGTAGTTAAAAAGTCAAATACATGCAATCTCATTTGAGAATCTGTGGCTTGAGATCTCAGCATGAAATATACATATTGTAAAAAAAAACTTTTACTTAAAGTTCAATACATAAATTAAAAAGATATCGAAATATATAATTCATGGTCTTTAAAGCACTCCCTGCTATAATAGCATTTAAAGCCAAGTGAAGTCTTGCGACTGAATTCACTATTGGGCATTAAGGCGTCACTCCACTCTGCTATGTTGCCGTTAACTGATAAACCCCCACCATTTGAGTATGTTTTAGCAGGGCACGACTCGCATCTGTACTCGCGCTTAAAAGGATCTGCATATAAGATTTATCCAGGCCCACATTCAAAATCACAAGGGATGTTCTCAAAGGGAGATAGCAGAGTCAGATTTTGACATTTTTTAGAGGTCTCCGGAGAGAAGAAATAGGCTAAAAATAGGTCAAGAAAAATTCAAAATTGATTATAATTAAATAGATATGAGCTATGGCACTTCAGTCACTTACCAGTCATCGTATTATTTTCTCTTGAGCAGTCGCTGAATTTCTAGATTACTTGCTCGCATTTTGCAATGTCTTGAGTCCATGCCGATTATTAGAGAAGTGCTAAGATTATGCAAGCTATGTAGGCATATTTCAATTTCTCTGAACGCCGAAGTGCTTTCATCTTCACGTTTATTATAGGTGAAACCATTTTAAGATTCTCCATTAAATTTTAATTTAATTTACAAGAACAAAAACTCACTTAGAGAGTGGATTTAATAATAAGGAGGTAATTTATAAGCAAATATGCAACATCAAAACGATAAGATAGTTTTAGACCTCTCATAAAAATAGCGAGAAATGGAAGAAGAGGAGCTATTGCCACCTCCCGTAACTACCTCAAAATCTTTTTCCCCAACGTTTAGAAACCGTAGCCCTTCTACTATCTTAATGGAGAATATCATCAAGGTGCAGACTCTACTTAAGTTAGATAAGAAGTAATCATCACCATTAATTTTTAATTCCATTTTTAATTGCTCATTTTCCTATTTGTAATAAGACAACTTTACTCTAAATTTGAAGTAAGTCTCCTCGATACAGCGCTCTAACTCCTCTTCGCCTTTGACAAGTGGGCCAAGCCATTACAACCCAAAATAGAAAACACCTCCTTTAAATAATACTAAGCAAGTAAAGTTCGGTTTTGGCTCCGATTCCAAGGAAAGGAAGAGGAAAGAAATTATTGAAGAAGAAATAGATGAGGGGGATGAGGATTTTTTCTAAGAAGAGAATACTGAGAACTTAAAGAGGAAAAATTAAAAGAGCCACGTTGAAGATGATAATGATGATCCACTTGATTTGTTGAGTCAGAGTGAAGAGATAAGCTCAAGCGATTAGTCAGAAGGCAGGAAAGTCTTGAAGAAGTAAAAGACTAGAGCAGCTGAAGCACTGCAATGGAAAACTACCCAACTGCTTGATGATTCATTTGACGAGAAACGCTTTTTGAAATCGTCAAGTGAGAGCGAAGAAGAGGATTTGCTAAATAGAAGACAGCTGAACTCACAAGAAGCGAAAAGAAGAGACACATTCATTTTCAGACAAAAGGTAATGAAAACCAATCGACCAACCCTCAATATAGTATTTTTCTTCTAATCCTTAATTAAATAAGGAGGTATTTAGACTACTAAAGAAGGATCATCATTTGAGAACGAATGAGGACTTGTAGCGACTTCAATAACTTTTCGTTGAGAGGATAACCTTCTTCAAAACTCTCTTACATGAGAAAGGAGAATAAAACTTCATGAAGATACTGCGATGCGTTCACTTAGAATTCTTCAAGAGAAATCAGCCAGTCTGTAACTACGGGGAAAGAGGAGAGAAGTTTTACATAGTTTTGATGGGCCGTGCAGGAGTTAAAGTTCCTACAGAGGTCAAAGTTCAGTGCAAGAATTACCTTGATATCTTGAAGTTTGTCCTCAAGCATTAATTTGTAATGATTAGTAGTATTTCCTTTTAGCAAAAAGCTAACATTATCAGGGCCAAGGACTGATACTCATTTTCATTTATATTGACAACCACAGTCGAATGGTGAAGAAATTCCTAGAAATGCTCTTCGACGAGAGTTCACAGCAGTTATCTTCGAGAAAGCAAGTCTAAGCTCAAATGAGTGAACTAAAATAGAAGCTCACTGACTTCTAGTCTCTAGAGCAGTTACATACTTTCCTCGAACATTTGAGATTGCAAAGAGAAGATAAGAAGGTGCGAGAGTAAGAGCACAAAGAAAAGGAGTCTTTGAACTAGTCAAGTGATGAAAACATCATAATCCTGGACGAGGATAACCAATTCGTGGTAAAAAGAACGCTGCAATAGAAAGAGAGTTTCTTCTAGGAGTTTCAGAAGTAGATCAGGATTCAAAAGGAAACTACCAAGGTGACATCGTTCACTATACAGTTGCAAATACTAACTGAGGTAGCTGTACTTGAGGAAGGAAAGAGCTTTGGAGAGTTGGCGCTTGTAACTGAAAAGCCTCGTAACGCCTCAGTCTTCTCTAAAGATAAAGTACTCGCCTTAGGAGTCTT
This sequence comes from Tetmemena sp. SeJ-2015, assembly GCA_027382625.1. Lineage (NCBI taxonomy): Eukaryota > Ciliophora > Spirotrichea > Sporadotrichida > Oxytrichidae > Tetmemena > Tetmemena sp. SeJ-2015. The sequence goes on from JAJKFJ010021235.1 coordinate 17,407, forward strand.
GCATAAGAATGACTATCAGAAATATATAGGAGACACTTTCAAGCAAAAGATGGATGAGGCTATCTAAATTCTTCAAAATTATGAGATTTTTAGAAAGATCTCTCAGAGAAGGCTCTTCTCACTCTACTATTGTAAAGTTTAAATTTGAAACTTAAAAGTTTTGAATTGCCTTAATTTATGACAATACTATGTGAAGGAGAAGAACTACACTAGAAAGTAATTTATCTACAAAGAGGGAGATCCAGTTGATGGAGTCTATTTGATAGTTACAGGTGAGTTTCTCAAACTTCAATAAGAAAACTTTAATCACCAGTAGGAAAGACCTGAACTTAAGAATTTAAAAGGCAAGCTTCCCAGGTTTCACAGTCAATAAAAGCTTATAACTTAGACTTCATCAGTGATAAGCATCATCTTATATAAAATGTTCTTACACTTATTTAATCTAAGGATACGAAATTTTAGGTCTTGAAGAAGTTCTCCAAGGTTTGCCAACACGCCAATTCTCTCTCTAAGTTAATTCAGAGCGAGCTTTTTTGGTCTTCTTCTCCAAGAAAAACTTCCGAAGCAGAATTCTAGTGCCATATCCAAACATCTTTAAGACTTTAAAGGAGGAGCACTTACAGAAGAGAGTGTTTATTTAGTAACGAAACACAGATATCTTTGACTACAAATGCAAGATTTAGCAAGAGAAGCTAGAGTCTAAAGGGAATTAGCATGTGAAGAAGAGTTTGGATGAACTTTAAAGTCTCTTCGAGGCGAGAAGCACATCTGTGGGGGGTAAACTTAAAATCGAAAGAGGGGAGATTAGCTCCAGAAGCTTGAAGCTCAGAGAAAAAAGCAAGGCAAAAATCCACACAAATGATGTAATAGTAGAGGATCAACAGCCGGATACCTAGACACCTTAGAATATCGCAAACATACCTATGGGCAGAAATCAGATTTACAGTGTGCATAGAAAGGGAGGAGCAGCAGAGCCCAAATTTGAAAGCGATCAAATGAAGGTCAAGTATTTGCTGAGCAAGGGAGGCATGACTGAGTATAATTACAGCATGCTACAGCTATCTTTGAATCTGGATCAGATCTATCAAATCAGGAAGAAGTAGATGCTTAATGAAGTAGAGAGTTTTATTTATAAAGATTGAACATAAGGAAAAGCTGAGTGCTCCCATTGAGAAAGTGGAATTTCCTCTTTAGTTAGAGAGAAATCAGAAATCAGCTAGAAAGAGTCTTCAAAATACTATAGAATCGCTTGCATCTTAATTATATATTCAGCTGATTTTCTTTTTGCACCGCCTTCGCTTGTTAAAAATAGATCCTCTTAGAAGTTTGAAGGAGTAAACATTACTAGATAAAGTTTACAGCTTTATAATTTGGGTTTCATTATCTATAAATAAGAATTTTGAGCTTGCAAATGAGGCCCTTCAAAACATGAAGCAGAGAGGGAGCTTACAGCCTCTAACCTCCAGAGGTAGCTTATCTAAATCAGTCTTAACTTTGCCTGAGGAAAGAGAATACCAGCCCCCAAAGACTTCATTAAGTGCCAAGGGAAAAGAGAATGAGACGATTCTTCTCAAAAAGTTTACCTTCAAAGCTGCTTCACGCCACGACTCAGAAATATTTGGATTACAATCTTCATTTATTACTTTTATGAGAAACTAGGTTGACAAATCTTGAATAAGCTACAAAGTCTATACAGCAAAAGGTCTAGCAGAAATTTAGTTTCATTCTATTTATTTAATGTGAGGAGCTAAGACAGGATAAATTTTTATTTTTACTCTTAAGCATCTTTTCTTTTGCATGGATAGAGAAAAGAAGGACCTTGTGAGTTATCTGAAAAGAAATCTAAAAAACTATAGTCCTATGGTTGCAAACCAGGCTTAGAAGGTAATCACACAGGCAGCAAATGAGACGAGTGAGAAGATAGATAGTGACTTGTAAAACTATGAGGACATAGAGCGGCGTTTGAAGTTAGAGGGGATCAAAGACAGATACTAAAAGATGAGGGAACTAGAGATGAAGGAAATAGAAGACACCTAGAAGCAAGAGAGCATCTCTTTCAGAGGGCCAAGAAAGGCTAATCTACTCCTTGATGGACTCATCAAGAAACTTCAAAATCATTCTAGCAAATCAATTCTCAATTCAAATCGAATAAAGCACGAGGAAGTGATCATGAACAACTTTAATACACCTTAGAACCAACATTTTCAAATGCTTGGCTAAAATGAAAGTTAAAATGAAAGTGGCATTACACCTCACTAGAAGCTGGGAGATTAAGTTCTGCCCTCTATAAAAACTGGTATTTAGGAATCCTAAGAGTATATAAATCAGAGCTAGATATCTCTCTAATAGTCCCCAGGGCAGGTTGAATTCAGCTTTTGCAATCCTTCCTCTGTCAATGCGAAGAGCTCAAAGAAGAAAATATCATTCATGTAGAAGCTAAACTTGTAACAGCAGATTAAATAACCTTCACAAGGTGAAAACTATGCAAGCAGAAACAATCAGCTATTTAGTAAATATGTGGATTATAAATGCTAAATTATTTGGGGAGGGAGAGAAAAGTTATTTTACCACGACGCCAGGTCAACCCAAGCACATAATATTTAGCAGTGCCAAGCCGTCCATAGATGCTCCAAGTAATAAAGAAGTAGAGAGTGAAAACTATTCTCCGAGGCAAAGAGAGATGCTTGAACAGTTTTAAACCAACTATCGAAAACAAAGTAAATTCGGATTTTCCAATTTATAAATTGTTTATAGAGCTAGAAGAAAATAAAGTAAAGCGTGCTGATATTCAACAGCCTACTTATGAGAAACTGAAACCTAAGCTTTTGGAAATCTAACTCCCTCATTAAATATTTTTGACCATTCTTTCCAATTATTGCTCATAGTATCAGCTCAGTAGACTCAACTATTCATAAGAAGTAGCAGCAAGCTTTTACTATGAATAAGAGAGGTTCTATTTAAGAGAGTAGCAAACTCCTAAAAGTCTCTACAGATGCAAGCCAAGTATTCACTAATTTATTTTCTGTAAATTTATTCTCAAGTTGTGAGTTCAATAAATACCCCTCAGTAGATCAAAGTAACACTAAAGACGAGATAGAAAAATTCAAACTTTACTTAAAGGCAATCACCCTCTATTTTTAAAATTCTAAATATGTAACTGACTCTACTAACATGAGTGGATTCTCAGGGTCAGTTATAGCTGTGCCTCCTTGCTTCTCAGCATGCTTAGAACTAACCACATATACGAGCATTTCGGGTCAAGGTAGCAGGATTAGATGAAACTAAACTACAACTCGCACCTCAAAATGTAAGCTGCATCTATCTAGCACTATTTATGTTTGTCTATATTTAATACTGAAAAATGAATTCTAGCAGTTCACATTTGAGTTTCCTAAGAAGGGAAGGGCAAGATCTGTCAAAAACTTTATCAAACATTAAAAATTATAAAATAATTTGCCAATTTTTGAAAACTAAATGAATGCTCTTTCTTATTCTAGTCTCGCTCAGTATTGTGTGTAATTAAAAATAAGCTAATTTCATTATGTTAAAATATTGTATTAAAGAATAAGAGCCTAAGGATTCATCCTCAATCCACTCTAGCTTAGGGCATTTTCAGCAGCGAAACAGAAGCCTGAAACTCTTATCCTCTCGGAATGTAAATCTTATGCAAGCCGCTCTCAGGTACAAAGGCCTTAGAGAGAGGGATCTAGAGATGGATCTAATTCAGGCTTGTACCTTCGCAAATAACAAGCAGCAGCCAGAGAAAGTCTAATCAGAATAATAAAATGGACTATACATGTTTAGAAAATACTCATTCTATATTAAGAAAGCTTATTTTTTATGCTAGTGAGGAATATAAACCAAAGCTAAAAGAGCTTTTGAAAAATATAAGCATTTTTATTTACCTTAAAGATCAATTTATTCCAACAATGGAGAAAATTAAGATAAAATTTCTTTCATACCAACTTCATATAAGCTTGCAAACATTCTCAATGCCTTCGATTGATCTTAATTTTCATAACTTTGCTAACAATTTAAGGTCTATAAATTAAATTCTCCAGCTTCTTAGATTTAGAAATTTGAAGTGCTATATTTTTGGGGCTCCTTCCTTCGATAACATCCAATGAATCCTAACTGCTTTAGTTAAGTTCTATGTGAAACATATAATACATACGTTTAAATTAAGTTGGATATTATTTGGGGAGCGAGTAGATATACTTTGGTCTCTATTGCTATGCTGGTATATATTCTTGAGTCCTTTGAAGAATTTTGAAGGTGGCTGAGTTTAAAGCGGATTAAGTTTGAACCTTCTCCTTCCAGCAGGGTCAAAAGCTGCGTAAGTTTGATGAATCTCTTTCAATTTACCCACTGAGGTAAATTTAACCTCTAGCAGGCCACTATCTAAGGATTACCTTAGGCTTTCTGCTTCCTCTAGACTTTAGTTTTGCCCATTATCAATTCGCTTTTAGTTTTTCCTTAAAGTTTCTCTTGACTTTCTGAGCATTTATTTGTCTACATTCTACTATGCTTAAGCCTTTGTAAGTCTTCTAGACTCTTCCTCTTGATCATTTATAACTTCATCATAAGTTCTGTTGAAGGCATTTTAACTCCGCAGGTTTAAAGGGTGAAAGCGCAGCTATGTAGAGCTATTAGAATTCTTATTGTCCTCCTCGTCTACTTCTTAAATCACCTCACCCGCATCAAAGCTCCTCTACAACTGAGGGAAGGACATAGTCACCTCAGTCAAATTGCCAAAATTGGCTTTATAACCATTGTAATTGCGCACATCTGTGAAGTTTTAGCCAAGTCTTCGTTAGACTTTAAAATCCGAAGAAGTTATATCATCATCATTGTTATCTCTTGAAAAATAGTTTCTTGATCTGAGGTCTTACTTGATCTCAAATCTCTGCTTTCTTACTTCTTGATCTGCTCTAATACTACTCCTACTCTAGTGATTGAGATCCTTTGTAAAATTTTCCTCCTCGCTCATTCTTTGCTGAATACTTGGAAGTCGAGTCCTGCTTGGCGAATGCTTCATGCTAGTGTTTTTATGGGCCTGAAGTCCCTTTTCTTCCTCTTTATCGTCATTCTGAATAGTGAGGTAAGATCTCAATCTATAATGAACTTTTATTTAATTAAGAACTTTTGAAGATCTCATTTTCTCCACATCTCCAAGATAAATCTCATCCTCCTCTTTCCTGAACTTCATTCTTGATTTCAAGCTGCTCAACGATGAGCGATCTTTGTTCTAGGGTCTTTGTGCATTCTGTTTTTGGTGGCTCTTTTCTCCTCTTTCTTCATCTTCATCATTGAAAATTTTAATGTCTTCGAAAATTGGTGTTCCCTCCCTCCTTTGCCAAAGGTTATCTCTTTGAATAGTCTAGCTCTTATAATTTACTCTATCTTCCTCTATGCTATTCACATATTCATCCATCTCATCTCCAAGAATCAGCTTCTAGAGTCTTAGGAAGTTATTTTTCTACCTCCTCTCAAGTCTTTCCTTTCGAGCCCTGGGGCTTTCGTTGCTTTTCCTTATCTCCTCCATCATTTTCAATAAGTAGGAAAAAGTAGTAGTAGCAGTTAAATTTAAGTTGGTATCATTTTCAAAGGCAGCCGTTTTTACCTTTCACTTGACTTTGACAAAATCTATGATTCAGCTTTGTTCTTTACAGATGATACCGAAGCCATTTTTGGCTTAGCACTTTGTATTTTTTGGCTTGAGGAGGAGGGTTTACTTTGTTTAACGGAGAAATCACTGACCTTATCTGAATCCTCATTTATAAGCTTAGAAAAAAGGAATTATGAGAAGAAAGAGCACATTAAATAATAGCTAGCTTGAGGGAATTGCTTTGGGAGTCTGCTTGAAATTCACATAGTTCAATTTCATAAGATGCGTCGAGAGGTCTCCCTCCGCAATTAACGCTTTAGTTGAAACTTTAAAAATGAAAAGCGAACGCTTAGATATGGCTGGAGATATTTTGGCTAGAGGGAGTCTGAGAAAAGGCTTGCTAAATTCTTGACTCCTTTGCTTGCAACTAAAGTCCATCCTGCATCTTTCTCTTGCCAATTTAAGTTTACTATATTCTCTCAGTTCTAGATTTCCCAACAAGATAAATGCATTCTCAATTACAAAGTGATTTCTTACTTAAAAAGATTCCTTGATTGTGGATTTGGCTTAGTGAACTCCTCGAATTTACTCTGTCTCTCTTGAGTATCCATCATTCGACTGCTCTCTTTTATCTTCTGCGGCTTATCATAGTGCTTGCTGATATTTATGATGATGCTATTGTTGTTGATAAGCAACTTTATTAAAAAAATACCTTCACTAGAAAATAAGAGTTTCTTAATAGTTGTAGAGCAATAAATTTAAGTTAAAAATAGACACTTGCAAATCAAAATGTCAATCGTGACTTTGCTGCTGGAAATATTCGTCTCCTATTTGATAATCTGTCTGTGGGTGCTCTACTGCATCTTCCCCTCCATTAGGAATAAAATCAACGCTAAGCTTGGCTTTGTAAGTTGCTTTTTCCAAAAGAAAAATCTGCCACTTTAGACAAGCGCACAACTTGATGAGCAATAACTCTAAGAGTAGAAGTAAAAAAGCGACTAAGTTATATATATGCATGCCTTTGCATTAAATTAAGAGTAAGCAGCATCGTAACCCAGGTTTGACAATACGAGGGACTAAACTCAGTAAGTATGGAATATAAATTCTCGATAGCTTCTTCTCGCCTCTCCTCTTGAGTATTCTTAAGCAATTTTAGTTGCCCAATTTGCATTGATGAACTCAAGGATGATTATACATCATACGCACTTAATTTTAGATTAAAAGTTTTGAAGATGACTCTGCTGCGGCAATTAAAACAACAGATTTTTGCAAATGCAATTCAACTCATTATTTATGAAAGAGTGAATGTGTAGTCACATCTTTTGTGGTAAGATTTGGTGATATGCTATAAGTTTTTATCAGCAAAGTGCATCATGAGCTATTGGAGATCTAAGGGAGAAATCTAGATCGAATCAAAAATATTAACACCTCACCCTATCATTAATTCATTACATGTATATTAAAATTTTTGAGAATGCCCGAACTGCCGAAGACATATCACGTTCCTCGTAATGAAGGATGAAAGCTAGGTTGACTAGACAGACCGAGAGGACATCTACAGGTTCAACAATAATTTCAACGCTGATCGATCAGTAAGTAGTCACTGCTTCCGAGTAAAGAAAATTTGATCTTCATCACCCTCCTCTTCATTGACTTTTATACTTCCTAACTTCCTCTAACCCTCTTAACCTTTGAACTAGTTTTCTGACAGGCTCTCTGATTTCCCCTTCCTGATCAAGCGTTTGTGGGACGAGATCATTAGAAGCAGGGGCGGCATCTTTTTACAGAATTTCAAATTCCCACTCTATTGTCTAAAGCAAAAATAGATGAGCTCACTATAGTGAAACTTTAGTATTTTTAGTTCATAATTTTCTAAGAATTAGTGAATTTTTCTTGAATTTATAAATAAAGAATATAATCTATTGGACGTGGGATAAAATTATATACCTAAGCATTATTCTAGCTACCTCTGAGCAGAAGAGCTTCCTCCACATTTCCCATTCTATTCTAGAATTGAGGCGCGGGGATATTGATCTCTCTGACTTTTGCTGCTATAGACTACAATAGCTCTTTCCTGGAGCTCCTTATCCTATATACCCTTGAGCCAGTTAATGCTAGAGTAGTGGCTAAGGATCGCCTTCCAGATTCAAGCTAGTCTAATCTGCCCTCCTCGCACTCATCATTTTTCTTGAGCTCCGGCATCTTTTGATGTATCATCCTGCGCTCGCTTTTTCACTAGCCACATGTGCCTAGCAGTTTGAGCCCCGACTGTCTCATATAGTGAGTTTCGGGGTGCGCCCCTAATTTATAATTTTAAGTTTATTATTAATATTAGCTGGAAATATTATTTTAAGATACATTTCAATCATCACCTATTTTAATATCATCATCTTTCTCTGCTATTTATCCATCATCTATCTTTCGATATTTTAAAGCGCAAACAATATTTATTCAATAACAATAATTTTTGAGTTGTGATGTACAAGTTGCTGAAATATAATGGATTATTCACAATCAGCTCAAGTGTCTCAATTGACTCACTTGACTCAATTGACTCATTTGGCTCATTTATATTTGATAATTATCTATTAAACAATTCTTGTAAAGTTAATCATGATAATTGTTATCTAAATATTTTTTAGTTATCTCATGGAGCTCAGATGCCTCAGCTACCTCAACTTTCTCAAATGTCTCAATTGACTCAATTGGCTCATTTGAACATAAATTAAATCAAACAAAAAACTTTTAAAAAGATTAATTAATTCAAAAAACTCAAAACACTCAAATGTCTCAATTGACTCAACTGACTCATTTGACCACAACTTTATTCAAAAGATGGACTATGACTATTTCAACATCAACTTCGAATGCCACACACTTTCAATTGCAAACATAAAGATAACCTTTTAAAACTATGTGACCACTGATGTGTAAGATAATTTGAAAATATGCTCCTTGTTCAAACTATTAAAATTAAAGCTAAGATTTTTAATAGAGATGACTGAGCAAAGTTTCGATGAGTTCTTCATACACTAATTTTTTAAACTGTGTCAAAGCCCTTTTCTGAAAGTTCATCTTGCTGTAAGAAATTCTACTCACGAAAAAAGAAAAATTATTATTAGCTAATAAATTATATAGTTAATGCTTATGAGAGAGTAGGAATCTCATCCGAGCTATTATAACTCAAACTAAGGGAATAAAAATTTAGAAATCTATCACAAAAAATCACATGTGATTTTTCTGATCTGGCTCCAAATCGCTCTCCTTCATGCAGTTTTTGTGATTTTTCTGATCTGAAATGTGATTCTTCTGATGTGATTTCTGATAACTTTGTGAGTGAATTAAACTGCTGCTATAGGAGAAGTACCTTAGGAGACCTCTATGATGAAGTTTTAGTAACATTGTCAGACAATCCTTGAAATAGAACTTTGAGATGAAGCCTAACTATAAAATTGTGATAATCGACAAGTTTGACCAAACAATCAAAAAAATCCCTTTAATGACAGTCAACAAAAAGATCTGAGCATCTGTGAATTCGGCATAGCACCTACTTATATAATCAGCGCTACATGCGATCCAGCCTTGCAAAGCATTCTCAAAGCGTATAATATGTACTCTTGAAGTGATGATCTTTTAAAATGAGATAGAAATATTCTCAGGCATTAGACAAGACCTTGGTGGTGAGGTGACTCCCTTCTCCAGTGCAAATGAGTGGCTAGACTGGTTGAGCAATCAGCTTCAAAAGCATGGGAACTTGATATCTCTGGCAATATTCGCTGATAAGAGCGAGATAGAGAAGATATAAGGAGAAGATTAGAAGCAATGAATAAAGAATATCAGAGAAGGCATAGCTAAAAACTTTCTAGATGAGAATTATTAATGGATCGATGGCGTCCTGATCCTCACTCCTGAAGAGAGCTTTGGCTACAAAACAAAGATCAATCAAGAAGCCAAGGTCTTCATAGCATGCTATGCGGAGAGTGAAAGCTAGCATTTGAAGATGAGAGAGATGAGGAGCCGCTCAAGAGGTTTGCTCTAATCTGTTTACCTGCCGATCTCCAAGCAGACTAAGATGTAAATAATTCAAGGAATGCAAAACCTGGCTATCGATAATATGCTAGACTTGGAGCAGATCATGCGGATTGTATACAGGGAGATAAATTCGAAGACATTAAGCGAAGCTCTATATCAGACTATTCAAGAAGTAGACTAGATTAGATCTTTGAAAGACTTGAAGGATCAGATGGTGGAGAAGGACTACAACAATAAAATGAGGAGGCTTCAATGAACATAGTTAGAATAGTAAAATCACAAGCTTTGAACAAGAGTACAATGAGATTAAATTTGCCCCTTAATCTGAATTAAATTTATCAAAAATTTCACTAAATACTTGCTGCTGATAATAGTTTATCTATTCTCTCCCATAGATATCATCCCTGAGTTCATCTTTGGAATATTCGGCTACCTCGACGACCTACTGGTGATTGTGTACGCTTTTGTGGGGATGTCCTCTATCTTCTACCAGTTCATGGTCGAGAGAAATAGAGAGCAGGTCAGAGCCAGGTGAGCAGCATGCTGAGCATGTGTACATAATTTTCTGAGACTTCAAGAGCGTCTCTACTTCCAATCCCATTAGGAAAAAGAAGAAAGAGCTCTAAGTCTCTTGTAAACTGTGGATATAAACATAAATTACTTTAGCTTCTAAAAGTGTGCTCGCAACACATATATCTTTTGCAACTAATTTCTTAAACTTGTCTCTTAATTAATCAATCAACCACTCACAAACAGTTGGTTTGTAATTAAATTGATTTAGAGTCTCAGTTAAGGGAAATAAAATATCCAAATTAAGATAGAGAGAGAGTAGACTCATCACCTGCTGTTAATTACTTTAATTATCAAAGCATTAGATATCTTTTTCTAATTAAAATTCTCTACATCATGCAAACTTGTTAAATAAAAAATACATAAACTTTATCTTGGTTGGATAGAATATGCTCTTATAGTGAAGTGGCTATTAATTACTCACATATATTAATACTATTCTTAGCTAAAAAGAAATGTCTCTGATCCTACCTAATCTCTACCTCGGCGATATAGAAGTCGCAGAGAAGCTTGACTCACTCAAAGCTATCAATTGCACTCATATTCTATGCGCCACCTGCACCATCGGAGAAAAATTCCCTGAGGTAAGTTAATTGGAAAAAAGAGGAGAAGTCGAATTTATTCTCACAAGCAGTCATTAAAAGCTACTTTAGGATTTTAAGTACTTGGTGATCAAAGTGCAAGACTACGAGTACGAGAATCTCCTTCTGCAGTTTGAGTTAGGCCTGAATTTCATAAAGGAAGGACTGGCATCCGGAGGCACAGTTTTCGTTCACTGGTAAAATTATAAAGTCCAAGGCTAACTCTTTCCATAGTAATGCAGGTGTCTCAAGAAGCGCATCCTTTATCATAGGTAAGGGAATTATAAAGCCATACTCAAGAGATGAAGGAATTCTCTCATTTTACATTATAAGGTTTTTAACTTTCCTCTAAAGCTTACTTGATGAGAGAAATGGACTATGAATTGCAGGCGGCTTTAAATTTCGTGAAGTCAAAGCGCCCTCAGGTGATGCCAAACAAGGGCTTCCTCAAGCAACTTAAGCAGTATGAATACGACCTGGTTAAAATCAGAAAGCAAAAGGTAAGGAAGTGGAGAGTTGAACTTAAAGTTGTTCCTGATGATAGCACAAATTACAATTTCTAAACGTTTTCTACAGGCAAAGAAGAGCAGTTATAGTTATAGATGGTTTAAATTTTTTAAATGTGCAGTTCTCAAGAAGAGGAAAAGAAGGAAAGCAGTTCAAGTAAGGCCGATTCTTAAGCTCAAGATGAGATTATGAAGCTTTTGACCTAGCCAATTGCACCCATCCTCAGCAGCGAGGCTTAGGCACTTGAAGCTCAGTAGCTCCTCAGTGCTCAGCAAGCCTCACTCGCAGGCGCTGAGTAACCTCAGCCAATTGAAAAGGCCTACTCTTGCAAGAAGTGCAGGAAGGTTTTGTTTGACTAGAAAGGCGTTGAGGAGCATCTCTCAGAAGTCAAGAAGCATAACGTGCGCAAAGGCGAGAGATACGAGATGAGAAATCTCTTAGATGTGATTAGTAAAGTATTATATGAATGAGCGAAGACTGCTCCTCAATCTTCATTAACTAGTTTGAATGGATCCAAGTTGACGAGGAGTAGATGAAGGGGAGTATCGTTTGCCCCAAGTGCTAGAGTAAGCTAGGTACCTACACCCTCTACGGCGGCCAATGCTCATGCGGTAAGTGGAACTCACCAGCCTTCCAAATCCACAAGTCAAAGTAAGAGAATGAATAGGCTTGATTATCGTTATAGGGTTGATGAGTTGAACAAGTTTCTAATATTTTTCTCTCAAACTTAGTCTCGAATAAAGTTGATTATATAAATTGTAAATTGATTCCCTAAATAAAGCTTAAAATGAATAATTAATCGTCTATTGGAGAATCCCTTTCAAATATATCTCCGCACCTGGAGAGCAACTCCTCAATCTTAGACCTGTGCAAGGATTTCGATCTGGACGACTCTGAGGTGAAGACAGGAAAATAGCGCAAAGAGTTCTATCTCTCAGACGAGGAGAACTATAATAAAACTCTCTACGCTTTGAACTATCTCGTCTCCTACAGACTTCACAAAGAGTTATCTAATCGTAAGTGATTTCTATACTTGCCTTTTTAAGTTTATTTTAAGCCATTTTTTAGAGGTCTATGATGAGGAGAAGTTCTCAAGATACTTCAAGCTTCTATATCCACGGCTTCTTAACTTAGAGAGGAGGCTCAATTCCAAATCTAGTACCACAGATCCTACAAAGTAGTAGAAACTTTCCCACTCTGTGGCTTTCAAGCACCTGGCCAAGGTCTATAATACAAGCCTGGATAAATAATAGCAAAGTTCGCAAGAGTACCTGCCAGATTCGAAAGTGAATTTCCAAGTCGACTTGCATGAATCCTCGCTTTCTCATAAGAGCAGGGTTCAGCAGGTTTCAACTCTGCCTTCACAGGTGGGCAACTACTCCTTCGCAA
>JAJKFJ010021236.1:0-15918 GCA_027382625.1 Tetmemena sp. SeJ-2015
GGTTGAACATCAGCCCTCGCTAATTTGAGCTCAAAGACTAAATGAGTCAGACTTATAAAATTTTGAGATCTATCTCAGAGATCGAGGATTCTCTAGACATTAGGTCGAGCACATAAAGATAAAATCTTCTAACTTCTTGTGGCCGGGATAGCTTGGAAAGATTCTTGAAGTTAAAGACCTTGAATTGAGAGAAACGATTATTATTCTTCTCTCAAAAGTATAGGTTGTTTCGGATCCTATACCAATGATAGATGATATTTCCTCCTTATTCTTCCAAAAAGACTACTTCTTTAAAATATTAAAGGAGCGAGAGCAAATCAATATTCCTCTAGAGAGACTATTGGTTGCTTGTTAGTAGCTCACATCAATGGATTCCGAAGACATTAGAAAAGTGTTGGATCTGGATGAGCATAGTTGGCTGAGGGAGATCAATAAAATTTAGTCGAATTCGCATTAAAAAGTTGCAAAAGAAATCGATAACCATGAAAGAAGAATACTCGACTATTTAGAACCTATCATCAATAAATAAAATTGCAACACACGAGTTCCGGTGGACTAAATGATGGCTGCTTCAATCAGACTCCAAGATGTATGCGAGGACTACAAGCACAATCACTACTAACCGATGGTATCTGCTTGCATCTTATCTTCTCTGAAGAGCTTGGTCCAGTGTCACATGCCTACTGCTTCGGGAAAGACTTGGGTAATTGGGCTAGTTGCATTGTATTGGCTAGAGCAAGGTAAAAAAGTCGTGCTCATTGTCCCTAACGACATCTTGAGATCCTAGACACTTCGGGCACTACAGTCTTTAGGGCCAGGGCTATCAGTGCTCACTATCAATGGATTTTATGAGATGAAGCGAGACTATGATATAATGGTGATCGACGAGTTCGACTGGATTATCAAACAAGCCCCATTCACAACTGTTAACAATAAAATAGTCGGAGTGTGGGATCTAAATGTCACTCAAACCTATATGTTCAGTGCAACGTGTGAACCGGGAGTCGAGAACATCTTATCGAGATTGATGGGTAGCCCGGATGTTCTAAGCTTTCAGAGTGAAGTTGAACTAATCTCCGGAGTTAAGTAAGATTTAGGAGGTCAAATTCAGCCTTTTAGCTGCCCAAAAGAGAGATATAAATGGTTGGAAGCTGAAATCGAAAAGCTAGCGTCTCACATCCCTTTGATAATTTTCTGCGAGGAGTCAGAGATGGACTCCCTCAAGAAAGCAGCTGAAAACGCTAGCATTAAAAACATAAGATGCGGCATTTCAATGACTCTCATTTAGGAGATTTAGTAATGGAGCTCTGGTGTTTTATTTCTAAACCAGAACCAGAGTTTTGGTTACAACACGAAATTCAAGCAAGATGCAAAAGTTATTATAGCGTGCGAAGTGAAATCTGAGAGCCAGTATCTGCAGATGAGAGGAAGAAGCAGCAGATCTAGAGGGCTATTACAATCAATCTATCTTCCTATTTCGGCTTGCTCTAAAGCCTAAATCTTATCAAACTTGAAGAAACTAGCAGTGGAGGAAATGCTTGACTTGGAGGAGATAGTTGATGTTATCTATAAAAAGAGGAACTCAAAGAGTTTGATTGAAGCAATTAATGCTTCAATTTTAAATGAGGATCCTATCAGATCAATGAAAGATCTAAAAGAGTAGATGGACTAGAAAGACTTCAACTCGCTCTTAAGGAGACTTCATTGAATCAAAACTAAAATTTTATATGTTGTTTGTAGGCATCTTGTTCAGATGTTCACCTGAAAAAGAATTAATAGATTACATTAAATTTCTCACTATTTTCACTAATTCTAAAAATTACAGAAGCCAATTTTATATTTATGAACCTCTCTTATTTCGAGTTTGAGGACATAAGATAAACTTAAGGTGGATAGAATAATGAACAAAGTGAATGCCTCAAAATTTTCTCACTGTAGCAAAATTCTGCTTTATAATGTTTAAAATGAATAATGAAATTTAAATAAATTATTGATCAAAATTGTGGAGGAAGATAAGTTAATTAACCTTTCTCTTTATTGTGGCCCCCAATTTTTAATTTGATTAATCATAGATATTAATAATTGTGATTCCTATATAACGATTGCAAAAATTTAATAATAAATATTGCTCCGAATAGCGGCATTAATTTGGTTGCATATCTCTCTTATTTCAGCATTTGTAGTTGATTTATAGATTCTCATTAGACTTTCACTATCATCATAAAATTATTGGGACAAGCTCTTTTTATTAGTTCTCATTATAAGCAGCAAGAGTTTCTCTAAGCGTTCAAACTAATAGGTTTATAAGAAACTAATTGGTTAAGAAACAATATGTCTTAATTTATTTTGTTAACTTTAAGCATTATTTCACAATAATAATTAAAAACATAAATTATTAATTTTGTGCAGTTGAAGTTTGTCAAATTTGATAAACTGCAGAATTTAATAAAAAATTAAGCTGAATTAATAAAATGCAAGATTAAATTATTATTCTATTTAGAGTGAGCAACTTTTAAGCTGTTTGAAGAAATATCTTTAAGATTTAAGTACTATTTTATATTTATATTTGCTAAATTTATTTTAGTCTTCATATATGTTCATTGACAAACTATTATTTTGATAATTTTTCTCTCATTCTATCTTAATTTTGTTTTCATACTTAGCTATACTTGGTGAATATTTTCTTTAAGTTGCAGCTATATATTTCAAATCATAGCAGGCAAGGCTTAGTGTGGTTGTGGTTGACTTTTTTGGAGTAGAGAAAGTTATTGTATCTGACGAGCTGATTTCTCATCTCGTATATTAGCTTTTAAATTTGCTGTTATTTTAAATGAGATGCCTGCTCTCAGAAGAGAATGACGAAGATAATGCAGTAAGTCTAGAAAATTTTAAAGAAGCATCTCCGGAGGAACCTCTGTTTTCCATTTTATGATTTGTTAAGCTATTAAATTCAAAAATTATGTTTTAAAAACAAAACAGCTAAAGAGTGCTGCTCACTCTAAATAGAATAATTATTTAATCTTGCATTTTATAAAATCAACTTAATTGTTTATTAAATTTTGCAGTATAATCTTAAATGTTTTTTCAGACTAAAATTTTTTATCATGCAGCATATTTTAGTATAACCCTGGAGCAATTTCTCAAAGTGAAACAATATATAATGAATTCAGACTTTAGAAAAGTGAAGGCATTTTCTTTTACAAGCTGATAGTGATATATAAATTTTAATTTATCGAGATTCAAGGTAGAGGGAATTAATCTGAGTTAATAATTTAAACTATTTTACAGTTCCAAACTATTTATTTTACTTGATATTCGATATAAGTATATTCTGAGCTATAAAAGAAATATTTCTTCACTTACTTGTATTTATTCAGAATAGAATTAATGACTTTGAACTATGTATGATAGAAGTTTCTCAGTCGCATCATTGATTTGATATCGCGGCATTTATGATATCAATTCAACATTGAGCTCGTCAATATCACCTATAAAATACTTTAGTCTTCCCTCCATAGTTTTAAATTACTGCAGAATTTAATAGAGAATTAAACGTAATTATAATAAAAAAAATAATTATTTCTTTTATTATTCAGCTGCAATGGAGAAGTTGGTCTGCTTCGTATAACACAAATTTATCAGCTCAAAGCAATATTCTTTTATTTTTATTTTCTTTGCTTAACTATTCTTTTTTTCTTTATAATCAAAATTTTTTTAAAAAACATTATGTTTGCAACAAGAAAATAAAAAAAGGCCTTAAAATTTCAAACAAAAAAAGAACTTGAAGATTGATGCTATCAATGCTAAAATAATTACAATGTACTCTCTCTGGCTTTAAATTCTGTGTATTTTACAAAATATGCCAATTTACTTATTTAAAAAATTCTCTCCTATATTAAAAATAGAATAAGGTCTTAGATATATTAAGTAAATTAATTAAGATTTTATTTATCTATGAGCTCAAAAAATTTTTTTTAAATAAAAAATTAAAAATTTTTTAAAAAAAAATTTAAGGTTTTAAAAACAAAAGAAAATTTAATAAAAAAATATTTAACAAAAAAACCCCAAAAAAACCAAAAAATGATAAAAAGGGGAAAAAAATTAAAAAAAAAATTTTCTTTTTTTACTTATAAACATGCTTAATTTTAACCAGGAAAGTGACTTTAATGTCTGACTCAATTTCATGGCGATGTTTGCTATCTCACATTAAATTTTTTAATTTATTTGATTACTTATTATGGTTATTTTTAAAAATTTGAACCTTAAAACTGAAGGTAACTTTTAAACCAATTCTTCCTAAACCCCCAAAGAAAAAAACCCCCTGGGGTTAAATTTAAATTTCTTCCCCGAAAATTTTTTTGGACGTCTTTTCCCTCTTCTTCATGATTTTTGGGGAAAACTTTTCACATACAAAAATTTTTTTTATTTCCCTTTTACAGGGGTAAAAATAAATTTTAGAAATTATTATAAAAAAAATTTTTTTAAAGAAGGGTTAAAGGTTTGAAATTTAAAATTTTTAAGACCTTTAAGTTTGAGTTTCCAAGTTTTTGGAGAGATCTTGATATAAGGAAATTTTCTATTTGGAAAGGGCGCTATCCCAAAATGAAGTGGCTTAGGGGCGAAGAGTTTGAGGATCAATCAAAAAATTGATGTGCACATCTTGAAAATTAGAAGTGCGATTAGGAACAGCTGCAAATCCTAACTTTCTCATCGGAAAAGGGAACTTTTAAATGGAAGTTTGTGCGCGTGGGCACTCTCAAAATTTTTGCGAGGGGGTTGGGGTTTTAGAAATGGGTTTATATGATAAGGGGGAAAAATCCCAAAACCTTAGAGTCAAAATAAAATGAATAGGATGGATCCCTGGTTTTTATTTTTTAGTAAATTTTGGGGTTTGGCTCGCATGGTTTTAAGGGATTAATAAAAAATTAATTTTAAACAAATTTTTTCACGTTTTATCCCTTTTTGGGGGTTTTTAAAAGGGTCGAAGGATGAATGGGAAATTTCCAAGGGCAATATGGGATAAAAAGTTTTATTTTCTCTATTTATTTAATATTGCGATAAATTATTTTGCTCATTTAAATTCCAGCTTGCAATTCATTCCTTTTTATTTATACGGATTTGTATTTCTAGATCACCTATTAATATTAGACCTATAAAATTAATAATTGCAATTGAGTGGGCATAAAATAGCATATAATAAAATTTCATCAATATATTCTATATATTTAAACAAATAACAATCTCCAATATGTAGATATTCTTAACAGTTTCATGTCTTCCTCTTTAGTCCACCCATACTTTCTTTTGATGAAAATATTAAATAAGCTTAATTATGGTTTATGGATACTTAAAACTAATTAAATTTTAGATTACTTTTGATCTGCCAGCATATGAAAAAGTAATCGAATCGACAGAGTGCGAGTGGATAATAGAATAATTTGGCTCCTCTTGTCTAAATATATTGGTAATATTTTTCTTTCCACTTTTTCCTTGGCCTAAGAGTTGTTTGAACATTATTGATAAAGTTTTAATTTTTTCTTTACTTATTTATTGTTCTTTCCTCTCGTCAATAAAGCTCTAGACCTATATTTTAAGTTAATCTAATAAATCTCTTAAATACCTATCTTAATTTTCTGAGTTGAAAGTTCTTTTAAAAATGATTCGTGGACTGTAAGTGGGAAGAAGCTCTAAAAAAACTCTTATGTTTTTATTCACCATTTTTATAGATTCTTGAATACTCTATGATAGTATTATATTAAATCTTGATTTAGCTAAATTCAAGAATAAAATGATAATTATTTTCAAATACCAAAGGTTTTCTTACTTCAATTTGCTTTCATGCAATTTTTAAAATCTTTGGTGTGATTAATTCTCCAGTATTTCTTTATAATTTTACTTCTGATGTTTATATATTCTATAATTAAATTAACCTAAATTGCACTATTATATATATACTATATCAGATTGAAAATGAACATATTTCAAATTTAAAGACTCACTAATGATATTATCATATTCTATCGTAACAAGTATTGAAGTAAAGAATATTTTGAACACCTTTTTAATAATTTTTTTCTCCTTCCAGAATTTCAAATAATTAGGATATTAAATTAATGTATTTTTATCTCTTATTTTTAAGTTCAAAGCTTAAATTTTGTGATGGATATTTAATTTTATTATTAAAGAATGAATCATTATTATTTAATTTGATTTCAATTTAATCCAAAGAAAATATATAATTTTTATCATTGATTACTGAAGTCAATTATCTTCGAAATAATATCCTTTAGAGCACCTAATCCAAATCTGCCATCACCTTCTTTATCCATTTCTATAAGTTTCTCCATAGCTTCACAATCATTAATAAGCTTTAATTCTCTTTTAAGTTTTTTAGTTTCTTCTTTAAATTTGATATGCAAAGAATTTAATTGATATTTTAATTTAATTATTTTACAAAAATTTAAAGTCAGTGTCAGTTATTTTGAAACATCTATTTCATATTCTTTGATTTAAAATGAGAATTCTAAGTTATTTAAGTCTATAATTTTATAATAATTAAAGTTTAAAGCCAAAGAGGAGAGCGCAAATCTTTACTCTCAAATGAATAAACAGTATTAAGCTAATTCTATTATGTATGAATTAAATATAGACAATGCATTATATTAGAAGCCTGCATAAATTTAAATGATTACATAGTAAATTACTCCATTTTAATAAAAAAATCACTTCAAAATTTAATTCTCAACTATATTATCAAATTTTTAATTTAATGACAATCAAAATTAAATACTTAATTTAATATTTAATATGCCCAATCTAATCTTTAGATCGAGCAAGTTACTTTAGTATTCCAGCATTAAATTGTTTTATATCAAATTTAAATCTATAAAAATACTAAAATACAAAGAAATAAAAAGTTCAAACTTTATTAAAAAGTTTATAATTCTGAACAAGTTTAAGTTTAAATATTTTCTTTTAAAAAAAGACTTGTCTAATCAGAGTTTGATTTTAACATAAATAGTGGAGAAAGATGTGCATAATTTTTGTTTGTCAAATAATTTTATTCATTCACACAGTTAATTTACTTATTTTATCATACTTTAGAAGTTTAATTTTAAATATGAATAATGACATTAATTCAGGATTTTATTTCAGATTTAAATACATAGTTTATAGTCTTTAAAATTTTAATTATATTTCTTCTTATGACTTTTTTTTAAATAATTTAGAATTTTGCGAGATAAATAAAAGGCAGAAAATAAATTAGAGAGATTTTTAAGATATCTCTTTTGAGAAGTAGTAACCCTTGAAATTAATTACAAATTGCTCATCTAAATCAATGCATAATTTTGAATGTTAAATTATATTCATAAGCAACCTTCCATAATAATTAATGAAGATTAGAAGTCGTTGAAAATTTATTTATACTAAATATAAATATGAGAAAATGATTATAGGAAGGATAGAATTATATAATTAAGAAATAATTTTACGAAATATCTTCTTCAGCTGCCAATAAATTAAAACATTAAATAGGTTTTCATTCGCGAACTAAGAAACATTCAAGAAGGATTTCAGAAAATAAAGGGTTAAGATAGAATAATTAATCATAGTACAATTTTAAACATTTCCAATGCACAGGAAGGCGCTTTCACCATAGCTCTTACAACTAATTATCCTGCTGAGGTTCAGAACTTTGGCGCCCACCGCAAGCAGCCTAGTCTATTGCTCCTACACCTAGATCATGGCTGCAACTGGAGTAGGATTGTTCTCCATACAGAAAGCATGTCGAGAGGCACTCAGGTCTTCGACACCGCTTTGCGATAGAACAAAGCTACGCGCCCAGCTGACATTCGAGCACCTCTGCTTCCTCTTGAGCGACCACACTCTGGCAGCATGGAAACACCTCAGCCTCTCTCAGCGATGCCTTTTGTTCCATCGCCAAAACCCAGAGGCTCTGCTAAACAAAGGCTCGCTGAGAAGGATTTACCGAGCGCATGGTGTCAAGTTCAAGGTGACTCGGAGTGATTACAGCCTGAGCAGCAAGAAGCAGGATGAAATACTGAGAACATAAGCTAGAGTATACCGGAGAATGCTCGCTTTCGTCGGCGATAGGGCTTACATTGTGTACCTTGACGAGACCATTTTTAAGCTTTACCATGCGACCATCAGGTCTTGGGCTAAGCCTTACCAGAACCAGGTCCTGCTTAAGGAGGGGATCAAGCTCGACACCATGGCAGCACTCGTTATGGTAAGCTCGCACGAGGGCCTGGAAGGCTTTGCCCTGCGCGAGATGTCAATCACCATCGAGATCATCGCAAGAGAGCTGACTCAGCTTAGGGAGCGCCACCCATAGGAAAAACTAATTGTCTTCCTTGACAACCTCAGAGCCCATCACTCTCGCGCTGTGGCACAGTCATGCGCTGCCTCGCGCATAGAGCTTATCTTCAATGCTCCCTACTCGTCTGCGTTCAACCCAATCGAGGAGGTATTCTCCAGAGTGAAGACCCACTATAAGAGAGCGATAGCGAGGGAGGACTTCAATGTGAGTCAAGGCCAGCATATAGAGATTATAGGGAGCGCCATCCGATCCATTTATCAAGTGGAATGCACAAGGACCATCGAGCGTGGCCTGAGGAGGATGGAAGCGAGAGTCTGTGAATTGGAGTGATTAAGTTTAATTTTTAAGGAACTTAAGTTTATACACCTACCTCTTTTCATATCATCAGACGCTTGGCTGGAGGAGATCTCAGCGCGCTCATTTCATGATCCTGAAGCCTCTAGCTTTAGGTGAAGCTACCGTTAGGATGGGAGGAGTCCTCCCTTCCCTCGTAAGCGCAGCTGATCTCATACCTCTTCCTCTTCTTCTGTTATCGCTTGCCAGTTGACTTGACCTTCAAGAGAGCCAAAGCCCTGCCCTTTTTCTCTAAACTTAGCTCATGCAACTGAAAGCTTACTTGAATAGTATGGCTGGGCTTCCAGGCTTTAGAGCATCTCGGGGCTGATTTCAATAGTCTCAAGCTTATCCTCCTCGAGCTTTCCTGATACCCTCATCTGTTATTGCGCATGTACGAGACGCTGAAGAAAGTCGCCTCTGAGGGTGCCGAGTATGGCAAGCATGAAGTTTCTCTCAGGCAGCTCTCCAACATCGTCGTAGTAGCTGAGGTGCTGGATTAGCTCTTTATCTCTCTTGACCATCTCAAAGATGCTGGCAACAGATAGCTCTGGATAGTTAGGCACGTTGACCTGCATCAGATCAGCTGTCCTAATCAGCAGCTTCTGCCCTGACAAGACGTCTCTGAGGAATCGCAGGCTTGTCTTCTTCTGACTAGGTAGGTGAAAGCCAGCTATGATAGCATTAGAGTGCATGGAGAAGAGCTTACCTTGAAACTTGAGTTATGAGTAGAGGTCGCTCTTTGAGCTGAAGCGTGGCTCGAGCTGTCTGCTGCTTATAATTTGAGTTTGATTTATACTTGTCTGTGCTCTGTTATTTGAGTTCATGGTGACTACTGCTAGCTCCAGCTCGTCCTGAGCGCCATTTAATAAAGTTTGAGATTGATTGATTTTAAGTTACCTAAGTTACTAATAGCAGCTTGAGTACTTAATAGTAGGTGATGAGAGCTTAATTAATGATTGGGTGAAATACAATGAGCACATAAGCTTATGTCTCCTAGGAAAGCTCCTCTGAGAGATACTGCATGAACGAGGAGGGTGCACCTCCAGTTTCTATAGCAATCAGATATGTTAGATGGTTTTTTATCCAAAAAGTGCAATAGGTATGAATTGGATGTTTTAAAATTTGGTAAAAAGTATGACTTGGATGTTTTGACATGAAAAGTATGAAATGGATGTTCTTGGATTTCTCAAAAAGTATGAATTGGATATTTGACTTACCTTGGGGGAAGTGAGTGAGTAATCAATTCAGGCTGAGTATAGGAGGTGAGCGAGCCTTGCTATGGCTAAAAGGGTGACTTAAGTTTATGTGTTTTATTATTTAATAAGAATCACTAACTATTTAATATGGAAGCCACACCCCAATAGCAACCTGACCTCACAGCCAATAGAAGCAAAACATAAACAGCAACATAAATCTAAATAAAGTAGAGCTCCAATCAGATATCCAATGCCTCTCTGCAAAGAAAGCGAGGAGAGGAGCAATACGAATAGTGGCTCCAGCTTTGGTAGTTGCAAAGACTAGGCCGCTAAAAGAGACAGGGTTAGAAGCCTAGGCTATTGATGAACTGCCAGCAATGCGGGAAAATCTATAAGCCAAAGGAACTCAAAAGACATCTTAAGATTCACAAAAGAGTCCAAGGCTGCTATCAGCAGTTGAAAATCAGAGGCAAGTATGAGTGCATCATATGCTCTGAAAATATTCCTGCCTTTAAGAATTCCCGCCAGCTTAAAGAGCACCTAACCAAGCATCCAGTAGAGGAGCTTCTCTAAAATGGATACTCGCGCGTCCTATTGCAGACGCTCAAGCAATTTTAGATTGAAGATTCCAGCGAGCCACTGAATGAAAAGAGTAATGGAACCATGGTGGCAGCTCTTAACCATCCTCTGTCATCTCTTTGTCATTCAAAGAAGAAAGAATTGCAGCTGGAGGAGCCGCAATAGAACATTTCGTATTCTTAGCATTCTATAGAAGAGGAGCTCAAGAACTGCTAAAATTCTATCGCGTTTGAGTCCTCTCAATCGAAACTCTCTCATGCAACTTCAATATCTCATAGCCAATTCGAGTTAGTGCTTGACGACTTGGAGGTCGCATTCACGATTCGGTGGGAGCTCTTGCTTATAATTGAACACATGGCAACTAGAGGCTAGCTTATACTTGCTCCACCTGACTCCCCCTATTAATACAGAGGGCATCATGAGTACTTCAGTAAGGACGACCTCAGGAAGGACGCCTCAACATTTATGAGAGCCTTTCACGAGTTCAAAGTCATTTAGCACTTAATGAGCAAAGGCGTCTAGGGTATCGACTCACTTTAGAAAATCCACGTCTGGAGAGAAGGAGTTCTGATGGTATATCATGAGTTCGACTACACTTTTGAATAGTTTACTAAGGGTCCTGCTTCGGGTTACATGTTGCTAGAGGTGCTGGAAATCATGCTCTCTATCATTAAGAGCATCCATAGCCAAGGTGTAATCCATAGAGTTTGAGTCCATCGTACTTCAAGATAAAAGGTCCCAGCCCTCCAAAAGTCTTCTTGGGAAACTTTGAGTTCGCTTCTATCTCTGGTTAAATAAGTCTAGACTAATGTCTACCTCCAATCCCATGGATCAGGCATCGAGAGGTTGCAGAGCTATTGGAAGCCAAGCCATCACTGGACACGTACTCGATGGGTCTCATCATCTGTAGCGGGTTCTTAAAGGAACCTTTGCTCTCTCTCACCACCGAGCATGGGTCTGTAAAGTAAGCTCTCCTCTTCAGTTGTTGGTAGGCAGAGTATTCGTTCTATGAGAAATGGCTTATGCAATCTCTTAGCAACTTCCCAGACTCTAATATTACATTGGATGATTTGCTAAATAATTTAAGGAGAGTATGTATAAAGCCATGATGTATTGTTTTTGTAGATTAAATTTTATTCTCTATTTTTCTTCATGATTGGCTGCGCCTTGCACTATCATCCACTCTTGAGTATTATTCATGATATTCTAAAGTCACTGTATGGCTGAGGGTCTGAGGGATGATATTTCTTAAATATTATAGAACTAATTAATATTTTAAAAATTTGCGAGGAAAAATATAACTATAAGAGTAGCATATAACTATAGTCATCTA
The DNA here is from genome assembly GCA_027382625.1 of Tetmemena sp. SeJ-2015. NCBI lineage: Eukaryota > Ciliophora > Spirotrichea > Sporadotrichida > Oxytrichidae > Tetmemena > Tetmemena sp. SeJ-2015. The sequence goes on from JAJKFJ010021236.1 coordinate 11,786, forward strand.
AGGTTCATTAGCATGGATGCGATGAAGGAAACTTAATGGTTCAATGCATCATTATCACTATAGAAGCAATAAGCAAGTGCGCTCTCACATCTCACGCTGAGTAATGTTGAATTGGATCGAGAGCGCGCATCGAAACTTCAACTGCGATAGAGAGTGAAGTGCTGGCAAGCATATACTCTTTATATACTGTGTATTTACTCTATATCATTCACTTATCTCTATACACTCTAAGTAGAAATGATGATTATATACTTGAAATAATAAGTGATGAAGAGTGCAAATGCATTTTCCACTTGATAGCGTAACTTACTTGAGTGCGCTCAATGTGCGATATGTGCGCCGTGAAATGCTCTCTCGAATGATGCTACTTGCGCACTTGTTGCATATCGGAAAAGTAGAGAGGAGAGGCTTGCACTGAAAAGTGCGATAGTGATTTTCACTCCACCATACTTAAGTTTGCACTTGTTTGCACTTGTATCTCTATATACACACATGCCATGAGTGCGCATACTAGTGATTCATGTTTGCACAGGATGTATGAATGATGTTAGCATGCAGGAACAGTGATGCACTTCGCGCACATAGAGTTTGCAGTGAAAGAGTGCGCTATCATTCAAAGTGCGATAGAGTACTTCACTCCATTAATAATGATCGATTAAAGTTATGATCAATTATAAGTATATGATTATTAAGTTATAGCGATTATTGGTTATATCATTATTAATGGAGTGAAGTACTCTATCGCACTTTGAATGATAGCGCACTCTTTCACTGCAAACTCTATGTGCGCGAAGTGCATCACTGTTCCTGCATGCTAACATCATTCATACATCCTGTGCAAACATGAATCACTAGTATGCGCACTCATGGCATGTGTGTATATAGAGATACAAGTGCAAACAAGTGCAAACTTAAGTATGGTGGAGTGAAAATCACTATCGCACTTTTCAGTGCAAGCATCTCCTCTCTACTTTTCCGATATGCAACAAGTGCGCAAGTAGCATCATTCGAGAGAGCATTTCACGGCGCACATATCGCACATTGAGCGCACTCAAGTAAGTTACGCTATCAAGTGGAAAATGCATTTGCACTCTTAATCACTTATCATTTCAAGTATATAATCATCATTTCTACTTAGAGTGTATAGAGATAAGTGAATGATATAGAGTAAATACACAGTATATAAAGAGTTATATGCTTGCCAGCACTTCACTCTCTATCGCAGTTGAAAGTTTCGATGCGCGCTCTCGATCCAATTCAACATTACTCAGCGTGAGATGTGAGAGCGCACTTGCTTATTGCTTCTTAGTGATAAGATGCATTGAACCATTAATTTCCTTCATCGCATCCATGCAAATAAAACTTAGATGTATAGTTATATGCTCCCCTTATAGTTAATTTTTCCCCCAAAATTTTTTTAAAAATTAATTTATTTTTAAATTAAATTTCTTAAACTCTTTTTTTTCTTCTACTTTTAAAAACCCTTTTATTAACGAAAATTTTTAAAAAGAATGGCTGTGCTACCCAACCCCATTAGAAAAAAAAAGCAGTTTGCTCAAGCTAGAAGGGGAGAAAACCCCTGCTAATCTGATTCGACAAATTTTTGCAAGTCAAGCAGACCCCCCAACCCCCTATCAGACCTCAACTAAATGGGGGGGATGAAGTCTAACCCCCTCGAACTTTTTAGTTTTCAACGGGCAAGTACGAACGACCTCACCAAGGTTGGTGAAGGTTTAAGCTCCCGTTTTAGTTAAAGTCTGCCTCGGTAGCTGATGGAGCGCTTGAATGGCAGGTTTGTGGAGATCAACTTATGGATGGGCACCCGTTCTTGCTTGAGCATACTGCGTTTCTTTTGCTGATGGAGTTGGAGAGCAAGCCTTCTTTTAAAAAATTAAAACGTTTTACCCTTCCCCCCGATTTTTCTCTACTGGCTAGGAAGACAGCTTTAGTAAGTAGCCATGTTTTTTCTTTTCCTAACTTTAGAGAAGTGGCTTAAAATCCTTCCATGATTGCATGTTGCTTCCCTTTTATTCCCTAAATTGTGGATTTAATAAAGTAAAATTATTTTTTTTTTTTAACAATTTTTGGGCGACAAGGAGCGCTTACAGTCCCAAGTTTTAACCCCCAGATGGCAAGTGCTTCTCCTCGTTCCGCCAGGCCTTACGAAGGAGACTCAAAATTTTTAAAAATTTTAAGGATTAAAAAGAGGTTTTAATTAGAATAATAATAAACCAAAGAAGAGTTTGTATTTAATAAGTATTATCCTTTAGATCTTCAGGTATAATGTTACTATCGCAATTTAAGGTATGAAGAAATTCATAATAATATTTGGGATAGAAGCAATATTAATAACAAAGATTTCAAAAAAAAATTGCAAATATAAAATCAGCAAATAAACTAAAGAATAATTTCAAAAAAAAATGTATTTTAAAATAATGAATATAAATTTTAAAAACCGTTTTTTTTAAAGTGTTGCTTTCTAAAATTTTTCTTCAGATATCATTCTGCTATCCTTCCAAGAAAAGAAAATGCCATTTTCATTAAAATATTATTTGATTTTTTTTTAAATTTAAAAGGGAATCAAATGTTTTTTTTAAAATAAAATAGATGAATGCATAAAAAAAAAGATTCTTAAATTCTGTTTTTCCCTTTTTTTTTTCTTTTTTTTTATAAACATAATTATGTCTGCTTTTAGTTATGGGATTTATTTTTTTAAAAAAAGTCCAAAGTGAAAGATGTAAAATGATAATAAAAAAAGGAAACTCAATTATATTTGCGAAATAATTAAAACTATCTTTATTAAATAAAATAAATTAGAATTTTAATTGAATAATTCTGAAAAATAATTTCCTACAATACCGACAAGAGATAAAAATATTAAAGCTTTATTTTAAATCTTAGATCATTTATTGTCATATTCCTAATATAAACAATGGATTTTTTTCCTTCATGTGGCTAGATATTTTTGATTAAATTAAAGCTTTTTTTAAGATACTTTATTTACTTTAATTAAAAAAAATATTTTATACTGTTTATCCACTAATAAGTGAGATATCTCTTTAAAAGAAAATTAGTATGCAAAAAAATGGGACAATTTCTTTTGGGAAAAAATTTGGGGGCCTGAAAAAATTTCCCCCATCTAAAATTTTCTCTTTTTGAATTTTTTTAATCTTTTTATTCATGATTTTATATTTTAAATTAAAAATTTGAAAAAAAATTTTTTTTCCTAATTTAAAAAAGTTCTTTTAAAACCCCTCCCTCAATAATTGAATTTATATTGCGACTTGAAGTGCCGTAGTTAAGTTCTTTTACTATGAAATCAAAAACGTAGACTGAATTCAAAGTAAATAATTCAAAAATTAACTAAAATTTTTTTAATGACGCAAATATAATTTATAAAATTAACTATTATACTTGATTTTGTAACAATTTTTCGCATTTCAAAGGATTCTCACAAATTATGATTTGTCGCTCAAAATCTGAATTAAAGAATGAAATTAGAGATTTCTCCTGTTAGTATTTTATTAAGTGACAAGGCATTGTTAGAATAATCAAAAACTAATATAATTAAGAGCGTGCAGGGAAAACGAGGCTTTATTAACTGCTGAAAAAAATCCAAAAGAATTAAAAATTTTCATGCAAACAAATTTTAAAAACCTTCCCCAAAAGGTCCCTTCACAGAAATGGAGAGGAAATTTATAGTTTTTTCAACCTTGTTTGGTTATGAGCGATTTATTAATGATTTTTTTATTTCTTTTAAAAAAACATAAAATTTCTCCTCTACTTAATCTGACTCTTACTTTAAGTAATGGATTCATAATCTTGCTAATAAAAAGTGAAATAATCTATTAATATGGCTATAATAAAAATAGATTGATTTAATTCTTACTATAGGATGATTAAGATTAGGTGATCACACAATTAATCTACATACTTTTTCCATTTTAAAAGATGTTTAAAGAAAATTGATATTTAATTAAAAAATTATAAGAATAATGTCTGCCGCTGGTGCCCGCCTCCTCCATTCTAAAAAAAAAGCGATTTTACAAAGTTGGCAGGGGGGTCGACCCCGCCCGGGTTTTGGGCCCCGGTGGTCCAGCCTTGGCAGGGACTAGCCCCCCCCCTCCTCAGCC
>JAJKFJ010021237.1:0-17921 GCA_027382625.1 Tetmemena sp. SeJ-2015
TTAATTCAATTTATAAATGAATTTTTCATACATTAAATTAGCGTCAATAGCATTCTTGATGACAGTCTTGTAGTATTTTTCTTTTTAACGAAGCAGCTTGGGAAGTTGTAAATCTCCCATCACGTAATTTGCACCCTTACTGAAAATTGGCACTGAATTCAGTTCAAAGTAAAAACTCTTGCCTCTTTCTTCCTTCTGCTCAATTAAACAAATTTTCATATGATATTTGGATAATTAATTATTTAATTTGCTCTTAGATCAATTTGCAGGTCTTAATTCCATATCTTACTTCTTTGGAATCAAGTAACTCATTCGAGCTTTAGTCTCTTATCGAGAAAGAGAATTTGTAAAGATAGGGGTTTCCAAGCGTCTTGGGCCACCAAAGCTAAGGCTTTTCAATAGTGAAATTAAAATTTACTCACTAAAAATCTCTGAAAGTATCCTCATCATCGATTTCAGTTTCCCCCTCTTATTTCATCCAATTTAAGTTTTCAAAGTCTAACTCCATCTCTTTATAAGGATGCTTTTACCTTTTATTACTTCATGCTTTGATATCCTATAGGTTGAAATCATAGTCAATTAAATTTTCAAGGGGTGGGGTTTCTTCTATTAAGTACTACTCTTCTTAGTTAGATGTCTAGCCCAAGTTGTCTTTCTCTCCTTTAATTTTAAAGTCTAACTTTGAATTAAGCTTGCTATCTTCTGATTATTTATCTTAATTTGAATAAAGGCTCATGTTGTTTTCCTTGAATTCTACCTCTTATATTAAAAGCTATTCTCCTTTTTCCATATCTACAACTTCAAATATTTATCTTGGATCAAGAATAATATATTTTTTTGGATAAATTTTCAAGTACTAAGTCTCGCTTTAAAATATTTCTAATCTCAACTCTTCCGAAAAGAGTAACTTATTGCATTCCTTGTTAGACTTGCTCATTTCTCAATAAAATATTTGAATGTATAATTTATTATTTCTTAAGAGTAGGCCTTCTATCTTAGCATCACTAAGTCCTCTGATATAAACTTAAAATAATTTTTTCGTTTTATTAAACTGGCTTGATGATTCCATAGCTCATCAACCTGGGTGTGATGTCCCACCCTACATGGAAAGCAGGTTTTCTTATCAAAGTAAACTCTGTAGGAAACTTTATTGGCCTGTAGGACTGAGAGATTTAGCTTCTCACTTCCTCAATAGGCTTGAACCTGACCTCAAGTTTGAATTAAGTAAAACTTTTAATAAAAAGTTTATTTTCGCCTGGATACAACAAATCCTTGACGTTGTAAATCCAAGTTCGATGGTAGTTATTCATCTCACCTAAGAGCTTATAGTTTAAAAGTGCTGTAGCTACTGTATCCACACCCTCAAAATTATAAATAAGTTGCCAGATATAAAGTTTTGACTCTTAAACTATTAATCAAACACTATTTCAACTACCTGATGAGTGAAGATCGCATCAGTAGGCTATAAATAAAATTCTAGTTTGTAGATCCACTCTGCCTCCTCCACCCACTCCAATTCCTTTTTGTCATAATTCAAGTAAGGATCTTAAATGAGTTCAATGTCCACAAGATCCATATGCACCGTAGAAGGCGGGTGAGCGGGCATCCAACTCGTAACACTTTTCTATGAAAACACCCATTCAAAAGGCTCTCAAGTCAAATCCATTAAGGTCTGTAACTTTTAAACAAATAAATAATTCACTATACTCGATTATTTTATTAACTTGTTTGATTTTTTATCTTGATTTATATCTTTTTCATTTTGCTTTTGTTTAATTTTCTATTCTTCTGAAGGCCTTCTAGAATTGAATGTGGTATTTGTATTACTCATTTTGTTTTCAAGTTCTCTATTAACATCAATATGAATTCCTTTCTCTTGTTCTTAATATAATGAGCTGTACTTTTAGCATCTTAGTTTTTGGCTTGAGTTAAGAAGTATCAGGATTATCACTATTAAATTCATTCTCTTTAAATCCTTTTTCTTAGCTTGTTTCATTTTGAATTATGGATGTAATACTTTTACAAAAATTAATTTATTAAAATTGTCTTCAGATTAATTGATAATGCATAGCTTCCTTTAAAGTGATTTGTTGATTGAATAGATAATAAAATTGTAAATCTAATCCCATAATCATCATCATAATTATGTAATGGATATAAATAGAACAAAACTACAATAAAAAACTTTCTAAGCAAGATTAAACAGACCTTCTAAAAGAAAATAAAATCACTCTACAGAATTAACTCTTTAAAGATGAATATCTAAGTTCTGAATAATTTCAAATCAATAGAACTTCAAAGAAAGGGAGGAGCCAATTACTAAAGCAAAGGGCTTCTCATTTATAGTCGGCAAAGAGTTACAATTAACAGAGAAGTAAATCTATCCAACCTATGAATTAGAGATAGATCTTTTTGAAGGATAAAAACGCTCTAATAACTTACTTTGGCATAACTGCATTAATCTTTTTCAGCTTTTTCCATTCTGTGATCTCTCAAACTTATTCATCCTGTGAAAATGCTGATCTGAGATTCTTTAAAATATATCTTGCAAACTAATTGCATTCCTACTTTGATTCTTTAAGTACTATGATTTAAGTGGGAGTGGGAGCCACATTAGGATTAACAGTATGGTGCAAGACAGCTCAAATAAGTACTATCTGTGTGGTGATGTTGACTATTCGCAAGCCTACTAATCAATAATTGAAATATTTGCATACTCTTATCTCTATTTTTGTCTTTATATTTGAGTTTATATGAAAGTATTAGAGACTGGTGTGTATAATGATGTTGACTTCAGTTACTTAATCACCAGCTAGAGTGCTTCTTGCTTAGATATAGCTATTGCTCCATACCCAACAACGCAAACATATTTTTACATCGCTGGAGAAATCCAAGTCTCAACTAATGGAGTTGCAAATGCCAATCTATTTTTCGCAAAGATCAAACTATCTCTATATTAAAATAAATCATTTCATTATAGTTTAATTTTTTATTTGTGATCTGATGGTGTTATCTAATGGATCAAGCACTATGGAGGTTAGAATGATGAGTCTCATATATCTTAATTTAAATTAAGTCTTAAACTATTGTTTGAGAGTCCTTTGGGTAGATTACTTTGAACAAACTAGGCACTTACTTGTATTTGATCGGTACTACTTCGAGTGAATAGGATCTAAACTCCAATTCAGATTTAAGTCAAGACATTATCTTTTAAAATACATAATAATATATTATGTATCAACTATCTTTGGTTAGTTTGATGGCAGCACAGGCTCAATAACAAATTTTAAGAGACAAGGATGCCCAGTGACGGTTTCAGGCACTTACGGAGTAGACTAAGGCAAGTCTTTAACATTTGACCGATACAATTCTTCCATCTATACCCTCTCATCGTATCTTTAATTAGCAATGAATATTTTAAAGTCGTCTGACTGCTTTACCTCCACAGCCACAAAATCAAGACAATTTATCTTCCAAAAGATGGATTCAAGTCTTAACACTCTCTGGGCAAGATAAATCAAAATTCAAATTCAAATATGATCAATTTTATTAAGATATTATGGATCTGACTTCACAGAAACTCCTTAGAAACTGTCTGCGAATCCAGTTTATGAGAGCTTCATGATTATTGGCACTTCTCGCGACTCTTCTAATTCTTACACCCTTCCAACTTTAGTCCACCTTGACTACTCAGGAGATGTCAAGTTCATAAGATAGATAGGGGCAGTAGATAACAATGATTATAAATTCAAGATTGAATTATAAATGACTACTTCTAGGATGGATAAATCAAATAAATTGAGCCTTTAATTTCATATATGTGATAATTTAGCGCTGAAGGAAAGGCTTTTTACGTTACAGGTCAGTTTCATTCTTCAACACTAAGACCATGGTCAAACTCAGATTTGACTGTAACATAGTATGTCACCTTATAAAATTTTAATTATTATATTTTTCTCAGTATGGTTACATGGTGTTGTTCAAAATAACTCTTGTTGGCGCATCAGCTCCAAGTTTTGTAAACCAAATATTCTTCAACTATTAGTCCTACACCCAGCCTTATTAAATCCTCCTCGACCAAAAGAATAACCTCGTCTTAGGTGGAATGTTTATCAACACAGCTATCGGCACTTCATATTACCAAAGTTTTATGATGAAGTTTCAAAGCAATCTTAATGATTGGGACTGCTTCACCTATGCAAACGATTATTCAAGCAGCTTCGTGGCTAACTCTCTGGCCTGGGTTACAACAAATAACTATGTGCCACAGTCATATAGTGCTTATGATGCCTAATTCTAGGTAAGAGCTACAGGAGACACCATACTTATAGTTACACTCACGGTTACCACTTCCACTCTTGTGGCTTCTAAATGGAAATCTATGTCCTATACTGACTGCCCAATAAAGAAAATGGTCAGCCCCTCTCAATAGCAATACTTCTATTATGGTGTAGTCAATCAGCAAATCATAAAAATAAGGAGTTAGAAATTAGTATCTTTTTATAGCAAATATCCATTCCTTATTTAACGTTCAAGTACTGCAAGGATTCAAGTTCAGATGCTCTTTTGAAATCAGTTAAGCTCACAGATGGAAGCAACTTGCCTTCTTGGCTCGTCTAATATCCGGGTTATCAATAATTAAAGGGAACCCCTGCAATTACTGATTAAATTTATTTTTTTATTTATGATGTAGGAACTTATAGTGCAGTTTTCTAAGCAGGATTTAGCGATGGAACTGAGGTAATAGGCACCTCAATTATCTCACTAACGATCATAAGCAACGCAGGTCCCACTTAAGTTAATTACTTCAGATTCATTCCAGATTCAACTAGGATTCTTTTTCCTTACAGCTACACTTTCAGCCTTGATGATTTTTTTGACATGGATGGAACAGAGGCGCTTACAATAACTCCATATGTCTAAGTAGTTGTCAACTCTGCTATCCAAATTAATTCACTGCCTAGTTGGCTAACCTTCTTCTAGTCTAATCTCACTTTCTAAGGGACTCCTTTGAAATCTGACTACCCAGATACTGATCAAGATAATTAAATTAATATAAAGAAAGAAATAAATATTTTAAGTGTTTCCAATAGCTATTTCGATATATCTTCAAATCCTAAACGATGAGATGTTTGAACTAGATTCCACTGCTGCCTATCTTTATATCACCAATCAAGAGCCTTATGTAGATGACTCTATTGACTTCCCTGAAACTATTTGTATCCCAGTTTATCCAGCTTCTCCAACTTCCTCATTCTTTAATAACTTAATTAATTTTTGAGAATTCACTCTCTAAATAAAAACTCATTCTTGCATAAATTCCAGTGGGATCTTTAGAGACGACGATGAGCAAACTCTTCTTTATAGTCTTTATGATTAAAGTGGAGTTGCTCTAGTACAAGCTTAATATTCTTTGATGAGCTCACTAATTCTATTTTTGGAGTCCCAACCACAAGAAGCACTTACTACTTCATCTAAATTAAACAAAAGGAAAATATTTAATAAATCTACAGTGCAACTGATCAATTTTCAACAACTTCACTAGATTTTTAAGAAATAATTTTTTATGCAATTTAAAAATTTGATTTCATGGTCAGGGTATATAAACCACCTCTTTAATACAGTAGCTTGTAATTGCTGAGCACAATTAAGATTGAGAAGCCAAGAACTTAGTCCCTCTTTGATTATAGACCTTGTCTAGTTGATAATGACGGAGCAGGCTTGACCTTTTACAGCTTCTCTTATCGATGGAAGTTAATTACCATTTTTACTATGCAGAACTATGGAGTATTACTTATTGACACTTCCTCTGATAATTAAACAATAATTTTAACTTCAATAAAATATTCAAAGAGTTTAAAAAAGTTTCAGTTTACCCCCTCGCTTATGGATAATTAAAGATAGAAGTAATGGCTCGGATTTGAATGGATGCTATTCAATCCAGACTTAGAGTGTGGTTAACATTTACACTCCGATAAGTCTAATTGATGAGCAAGATACTTATGTGTATTAAGGGTTTATCAGGAGGAGTATTTATGGAAGTAGCTGAATGCCTCTAAGTATTTTTATGTTCCAGATTAAATTGCAGGTGCTTAATATGCTTTCACTCTCTATTTAAAATTGAAAAAGACGAGAAAATATTTTTATGATTCACGGTTTCCATAGCTTTAATTAAAATCAAGATTAAATTTATAAGCTGGCTGTAATTGGCTTTCTTATATATCTTTCTAATACTTACTCTATGGTTACCCTATATCTACTTCACCTAATTGCACAGTCACTCTTAAGCACAAGACACCTACAATTTTTAACTGCTCTCTGCAATACCAAAAGTTTATCTTAAATTCGTTCCTATAAAGCAAACCTTAGAAATTTTGATAAACACTGATGAAAATGGGTTTCTGGAATACTTTATAGAGTCAAATAAAAACTTTTCCATTTAGATGGACGAAGCTCTCGCTTTTAATGCATATAACAGATACCTCACTCTTTTAAAAAGTAATTTTATGAAAATATTACATCATAGTTCATTACTTTATTATTTATTATAAACTTTCCTATACGATGTAAAATCTTTCACTTAGCTTGCCGTCGTGGCTAACTATAACGAACTATACCATACTTCAGGGTTTATCCCCATCAAACTCTAAAAACACTAGCTACAATCTCACTCTATATTTTTACGATATCTACACTAAGAAACTTGCTCTCCCTCTAATTCTAATTGTGGGTCCCTCATCTTATGAAACCTCCTCCTTTTAAAATCTGCCCTCTCTATACTATGAAACACTAACCTTGAATGAATATAAAATACTCAACCTCTCCGATAAAGTCCACTTTGCTATTGATGAAATTCAGCTAGTCCAAGTTTAATTGCCTAATGTGACTCACTATCGAGATCTGAACATTTCCACCTCCGATATCTATCTCAGTGAATACTAAAGAACTTATCTTGCCCTTGAGAGATCTTACGAGTTCAAAGATTGGTTGACCTTAAACTCACAAAATCTATCTCTAGAGGGGATTTGCTGTGGTAATCTCACAAATTACACCTACGAGGCAAATGAAACGAGAGACTTCACAATCATGGTCACTTTTTTGAGCACTCACTATTAACAAAGAAGCTTCAATATCTCCATTTAAATTCTAGATCCTATTCAGTATAGCACGAAAGAGGCTGTTCCCTTCTAAATAGTTTCCTTAAGTTTAGTTTCTCTGCTCTTTGTAGTGCTGCTATTTTACTCGCATGCGTTTGCAGTTAAAATAGAGAAAATAAGAATTCAAGACAGATATTGAATCGATTGATTTATTCATATCTTAAATTAGAGATATAGGATAGATAGGATTACGTATTCATAGGGGTCTGAATAAACTAGAAACCTAGTTACTTCAGGTCAGGCTCTTGGAGAAACAATCAACATACATAATGAAGTTAGCAATTTAAATACCTCTAGCTTGCATTTGCTAAACAGTCACAACAAAAGTGATACAAAATATTTTTAGTTTGATTTTTATACTTATTCAAAAGCATGCCGTCAGATCTCTAATTAGAGGATATAGCAGATAACGAAAATCTTGAAGACACAGTATAACCCTAAGCAAAGTGAATAAAATTTCAGAGAATTAATTTTTATCATATCTATCTCTGTTATTTGATACATTTTAAAGGCTTATTAAAACATTAAGTGATATTCTAAGTTATAATCAAATTAATTAAAAACTTAGCAAAACTTCAACTTGATGCAAACTCAACCAAATAGTTTTCAACTTCAGCAGCAGTAATCTGCTTCTCTGTTTTCAGATAAACGAGACGACTAAATTCAAAGGGCATAAGAGCAGGCGCACGTCTTCCAAAGCATGAACTTAAAGAGAGAAGACTCCTAAGAGCAAAGTCATGTAATTATCAGAGTTTCTTTGTTACATTAAATAAATGCTTAACTTATTTTTAGCAAGCAAATCTTCACTTGGTCTTTGGGCAACTGCTGAGTAAGGCAAAGGAGGGCTCTCTTACTCCCTAAGAGGTTTCACAACTCTATGGACTATTTCAATTCTACTAACAACCTGGGTTAAATCCTCTCTCTCATAAAATTAAAGTATGATTCTTTAAGATCATGGAGGTTCTGAAGTGGCAAGCAATTCCAGGATTTCACAAGTTTAGGAGAATATCTATATTGTTTAAAATTAATATCGAGTTAGCAAGCTCTGGACCCTAAGTTTAGATTCAGTCTGCAAATCTGATGACTCAACCTTTGGTTGCTGGATAGTTCACACCTCCTGAGAGGCCTTCACGAGAAATGCGGGTTGAAGAGACTTCAGGCTCCTCAAGCAAAAGCAACAAGGAGAATTGGGACCCTATAAAGCAAAGGTACTCCAACTTCAATCCAATGCAGGGTGCCTTCACTTCTATTCAGTAGTACTAAAACTAACAGAGCTTACCTACCCAGGGAGGATTTATTTCTACTCACGCTCCTACAATCTTCATTGCTAGCTAAAGAATTAAAAATTTGGGGGGGCCTTTCCTCGACAGTAAAATTTTATAATGAAAAAATGTAAGTATAAAATATGTGTATAGGATAATTTTCGCTCCTGAATCTGATTCTTCCAATTATAGAGGCCTTTTCGAACATCCAAGGTCTTAAATTTAATCCTAATTCAGTCAGTTAGAGGTCTGCTGCACCTAAATAAAATCTATATTTTTAGCTATTTTTTCGCTATTGTAAAATAAATTTAAAGCGCTATTTTGAAATAGTGCAATATTTTTTGCTTTCATAGCATGCTTCAGCTATAAGCCCAAAGAAGTAAAGCTGAAAAATTGCAGCCTTAGCCTCTTTATCATGAATTAAATTTTGGTTGTGTAAAAATTATGCCATATTTCAAAATAGCGCTTTAAATTTATTTTACAATAGCGAAAAAATAGCTAAAAATATAGATATTTATTTAGGTGCAGCAGACCTCTAACTGACTGAATTAGGATTAAATTTAAGACCTTGGAGGTTCGAAAAGGCCTCTATAATTGGAAGAATCAGATTCAGGAGCGAAAATTATCCTATACACATATTTTATACTTACATTTTTTCATTATAAAATTTTACTGTCGAGGAAAGGCCCCCCCTAAAAATTTTAATTTTTACCAATTTCTTTGCATTAATTTTGAAGAGAGGAGAGTAAGGTTCCTTTGGCAAGTAAGCTTTGTCTATCATTATAGTTTATCAATAGGAGTTCAACCTCACAAAACGAGCCTTGGGTGTTTGAAGAGTTGTACTTAGTGGGTTCTCGACATTTTTGACATTACCTCTGAGCTTTAACCCATCATGATAAAAACTATCGTAAGATACTATCCAATCCTAGATAATCTAAACTCATTTTTAGAGGAATCCTGGAATCTTTTACAAGCATTGCTATTGTATTAAAATTTATAATTTGATTAAAATTTATAATTTGATGCAATTAATTTTTATAATTTTAGGCAATAAATGAACGATCAACTCGATCCTCTAGATAATTTTATTTTACTTTGTATGAAGTTTAGATGAGTTAATTGCAATCGATTGCCAGCTTCCATTTTGCGCTTCTCTGCCTTCAAATTTTGCTTAGAGCCAAGGAAACCCCAAATCTTCATAGCCTTAGACTCCACATTCTCACTAGATCAATTCTTCCAACACTATGTACAGAGTAAAAAGAAAGTAAGGATATAAGATCACCTAAGCTAACTTTTCATCAGAGCTGATTACTCAGAAGTTGAGGCTAAAATCTTGCAGCAGTTTTCGATGCAGGAGAGTCAGCAAAGCTATCTAGACATTTGTCAGACAATCTTTCCGATCAGAAATAAGTCCAAGACTATCAACTCGCACATCATCAACTCAATTTATAGTGAGTATGATGCATTCTATGTGTAATTAACTTTGAGTTTGAGGACAAACTGAAGTCGGAGGTCTTCATGCTTGAGTTTAACCTTGAGGAGCATTTTGAATTCAAGGACTTGATCAATAACTTAACTTTAAATTACTTATGATATCAAGATACTGCCGATCGACTACAGTACCAACAGCAAGAACTTCATCTTCAAGATCAATGTAAGAAGCCTTAATCCTCATATGATCCCGTTTTTTAGGGCTACTGTCATGGATAGAGCATCTTCACGGATGAGTTGCACTACATTTTGAAGGGTAGTAAGATTCTCAAGAGCTCGGTTGATCACTTGAACTACTACAGACTCAATGTCTTGAACTCTTACTAGAGTTCAGATATTTCAAAGTACCACAGTTTTCACTAGGGTAATAACCTTATGAGTGCTGAGGTTCAGAACTATTTTAAGAGAAACTCTTTCATTGTGAAATCTGCGAATCTGCCCAAATCATTTGGGTTCAAAATTTGCTCACCTTAGCTTCAACTCTCAGAGAAGCCGATTAGTTTCAAGTCTTTGATAAAAAGAGCACTTCTTTAATCTATCATTAATATTTTGATAGACAGATCTTACATTTCGAAGCTGTATTTCAATTTCAACTACAACAGCTACATTCAAAGAGAAAATGAAGGTTACTATGTTTAGCATCATATTCACACTCACCAACCTAGAATAATATTTTTTTATAGTCTAAAATATCAGAATTCCTCCACCTTTCCCATTTTTGACAGGCTTGAATTAAAAATAAGCATACTCCTTATAAATTTCTGGATAAATGCTTGAATGACTTTTAAGAATTGGATTAAGGTCCACTGAGCAGATTCATCTCTCTATCTCAATTGAGTCCAGAGCTTCAGAGATAGATCAGAGAATAGATTCCTGGTCCCTCTTAAAATTTCATCGGCACTTCTTATTAAGGCCTAGCTGGGTAAAGCAACTAAGAGCAATTGATGATCTCTTAGACTATTAGTTCTGATATGATCATCAACAGCATCAAGCAGAAGCTGCTAAGCTCAAACATCAAGTAGGAGAAGTATATCACGAACTTCTAGCTTAAACTTTATAGGTTTTGTTTATAATAAGTTTCCTTAGCTTTTATTGAATGCTCTGCAAGTTAACCTTGAATCCTTTTTCAAAGAATACTATGAGATGAAAGAGATGGAGCGACTTGAGAATCAAGATCAAGATAATTGGCAGCAATCTTCAGCCTCTGTCCCTTCTCTGCTTGAGGGCTCAGAGCAATCCACTATTGAGGATCTTTTCAATGCCTTTGCTGAGGTGGGTGCTTTTGGAATGAAAGTAAAGTACATGTTCAAGGGATAAATGCTTAGAGTTGACTACATCCCTACACTCTCTTGCTTCTATATCCACAAGAAGGCAGAAGAGCAAACTGCTCTAAAAAGACCAAGCTATGAATCCCAAAGGAATCAAGATAGAGCCTAAACTTTTCCAGTCCAAAATTTGATAGAGAGGTTTGACCAAACTAAAGTTGAATAGGCCGAGTTTCAAACTCCTATTCCAGGAGATAGATAATTTAATCTCAAATCTAAAGGAAAGACTTCTGAGCGAGATTAGTCTGCTCTCACTACTGCAGTTTCAAAGACGAAGCTAATTTTGATTTATAAAATTTATAAGAAGGGTAGAGATGCTTTCTATCTCTTCAATGAAAGTGCTCCTCCTCATTTGAGACTGAGTTTCACAGAATCTGTCGAGGAGCGAGTTTCTTCGGGCTAGCTGGATCTGAATGTGAAGCTGAGCCAACTTTCTCAGGATTCTTACTTTGCGGTTCATTACAATTTCTTGAAGCAAGCTATGATCCCAAGTAGTCTCTGTGAGTAATAAGATGTTCCTGTTCTTAACTCTAGCAATTACGGCTCCTTCCTAGTTTACTACAGAATTAACCCTTTTAGCCACACTGATGAAGGAAAGGGGAATTCAATTTCAAGCTTGAAAGGTACGAAAGTTAAGACTAAGTTCTATACTCCTGAGATTATTGGTGTCATCTGTAATAAGAGCGATAACTATAGCTTTTGGGTTAATTACCAAAATGAGAACTTGGAAGCTATAGCTGAGACAAGTCCAGAAGTTTATCTCAAAGTACAAGGAGGTTGAACTTGAAGAACGCCAAAGAATTTTGAGATACCAAAGATAAATTGATGACTTTTTGAAGTAAACCGTTGTTCCTTCTATTTTTGGATTGTTATCTATAAAGATAGCTTAAGTTTAAACAAACAATCTTGATGAGAGAGCTTTCTCAAATCTGCAGATGATTGAGGCTGATCATTATGATTTGGCCCACATCAAGCAGAGAATCTACAGCCAATCTTAAAATCTTAACATCGGCAATAACCACAGCAATTCTTTCTTGAGCAGCAACAGTATGAACAGTCTTAATTTGGGAAGCATAGCATCTTCCAACTCCAACTTTGTCAACTCCTACTCTGAACAAGTATCCTCAAAGGGCGCAAGCTCTCAGCTCTATTAAGAAGGTTGGCGGTTAAAATTCTGTCTTTGGCTCCTCTTCAAAGGGATCTATGTCACCATCTACTTTTCATCAAATAGGAATGCTCTCTCACCCATTGAAGCAGCACACTTCTTAGGTGAATGCTGAGGAAGAGTTTAAAATCAATAAATTAGTAAGAGTCAAAGCAAATTCCTCCATCTAGCCAAGGCTTCTAATTTAACATTGATTGCAAGAGCTATATCCCTCAGCAGGTGAGGAAGACTTAGCCCTAACAAGTAGCTCTTTAAAATTAAAGCTGATTTTCTTAACTTATAAAAAAAGCTTAGCCTAGTCTTCAATCAATTGTCTACTAGATGGAAAGCTAAACACCAACTTAGATTTCAGAGATCAAGCCAACTTTTGGGAATATTGGAAGCTAAAATCTCAATGGAGTGGTTTAATCTATCCTGGCTAACATTCATCCTGGAAGCTCAAGTGGTTTTACTAATGAGGTCCCTGAAATTCCTTCAATCTCTGGTCAGATTTTCCAGCAAGATGCTTTTTCTACTTATAACATTTGAATTTATGATATGTTACTGGCTAGTAGTTTGATTAAAGGTCCTATCTTGAAGTGCAGAAGTAGTAGTTCCTCAATAATATTCTCTCCTCAATGAACATTCCTCCTTCTGACATCTTTGAGAATGGTGGTGGCTCAAACAGCGGCTTTTCTCTCAACCAAAACTTTGTGAATGTGAGTGGTTCTTCAAGAATCAATTGAAATATAACCCTTAAAAAATCAATTTTGAGGACAGATGCGAGCAGTATTTTGGAGATGAGACTGATGAGTTTCAGTTTTCTTTTTCCTAGCCAATTTTCAATCTGCAAGCTTGTCCATTTTTCAAAAAGTTGTGACTGCTGTTTTGAAATGAGTACGAGAATTTTGAAATTTTAGGTAGTTTGAGAGAACGCCATTCTAAAATATAATTTTATTATCTGGTCTAAACTTGCATATCAATAACTTTTAATCATTTATTTTCAACATTAATTTTGAAGTAGACAACAAAGATCTACAAATAAATTTCTAAAATAGTTTTAATCTGGAGTTTGTAGCTCACCATGAATATATTGAAATTATAGAGCTTTTAACTCTGCCATTCCATAGATAAATATGTCAGGAAGAAGGATTTTCCTTTTCGAATTATCACGAACGATAACTTTATAATAATACATTTAAATGAAATATTATAGTTAAAATAAATTTGAAAATGAATTTAACAAAATTTAACTAATTAAAGTGCTTATTTGTAGCATAAATCCTAACGTTAATTATTTCCTCTTTTCATTTCATAATCGCATTCATTGTTGAAAAAGTACTTTTAGCCTGAAAATGAAGTGCTGTCAGCTTAGTATGTATCTTCTGTTTTCCATTATTAAAAGTACTGTGAAGATTGGATTCAAATCTTACATTTTTGCTGCAGCTCGAAGTGCTTAAAGGATTTACAATGGATAAATGTAATAATTAAAGCTATGAAACTCTTCTGTTAATTTCTTTCTTCATTGATATTATTATTCTGTTTTACATTTCTAATTCATTAATAACTTAGATAGAGTGATCTTTAAATTTCCATCTTGAATGAGTCTTCATTTTTCTTGAGATTTGCTTTGAAGAACATTATTTATCTGAGACAATAAATACTCTATCTCTTCACGAGCACTTGAGCAAATACCTAACTTCTTTGTCACACTCTCAGCTAGGAATCTTAATTTATTTTGCTTTTCTTAATTTGATGGATCCACTTTCTTCCAAAAGTCTTAATTGAGTAAGTTTATTTCTTCAGTGTTTTCTATTGCTGCAAGAAGTTTTGAGATTTAAAATAGAATAACTCCATAGTATTTTGTAAATGCTTTGAACTCATCACTATCTACATCCTCGTCTTTAGTAGTAAAGTTTAAAGCGTTCATCATTTAAGGAGAACCCTATTTAGATTGGTGGTTGCTTTAATTAAGTTGCTTTTTGTTTTGAGATATTTTTTCTTGAGCTATTTGTTATCCTAAAGTCTAGTCTTAGCCTTGAGAAGATTTTAAGTTTAGGTCTTGAGCTATCATCTCTCCTTCCTTCTCCGCGTTAAAAATTCTTTAAATAACATTAGTAAGTAAATTTTCAATACTAATATCTAAATCTTAGTCTAAGTTCATTTGCTATTGTGGGAGGGCGCTTGGAGTTTAGGCTGATCCTTAAGGAAGACGAGTGAGTTAGTCGAAATTGAAAAAACCCATGCTAGATTACTCCATTTAAGGTCTCCTGGATTGATTTCTAGCCTTAATTTTATTATGTAAATCAATTAATAATGATTAAGGTCTCCCTAAAAGTCTGAAATTAGTATCATTAAAAATATCAGTCGTCTATTCTTCCCTGAATTACATGTTTTCTTGCCGGTTTCTTAAGTTTGGAGCGATGTGTAGAGCAGGAGGAGCAGTGACTGACTTCTTTTTTCTTCTTTTATTCTGCTTTTTTTTGTTTGGTCTTCTTCCAATAGGTTTAGATTTGTGAGCTAATTAAGACCTTCTAACATTTTTGTCTTCTTCTTGTTCTTCATCTTCTTCCTCGTCTTCCTCTTCTTCGTCGCCCTCTTATTAACTTTAAACATTTGACGTGTCCTATTGTTGATTTTGCATTTGAACCCATTACTAAAAGTAGGAGAAGGCTTGTTTTTAAAAATCAAGATGAAACTAATTTATTTCTTGTTGCAATAGTTATTATTGCGTCTATTGAACTTGAGGAGCGATTTGATTTTGAGATTGTATAGGATGCGCGTAATTAACGTGGCTTTAACCATAATTTTGAGAGTGTGAAAAAGCTTGAGGATGAGGGAAACTAAATGGCATATATGGAGCTGGGATCGTTAGAATTGGCAACTGGGGAAGCTAGGGGTTCATATTAAGACTTTGCTGTGGGAATGAATACGCCTATCCTTAAGAGGATTGCAGATATGATAAGTAATCCTATGGAATGGCGAACTGCTATGGAGCTGGTAAACTATGTGAGTTAACTCAAAAATCGAAGAATTAATTAACGTTGATTATCATGGATTAATTCTGAGAATGTGAATTCTTAAGAACTCCGCTATTGTTGTTCATTTCTAATAGCTATAGTAAAAATTTACTTAAGGAAAGGGCATAAATATTCAATTAAAATTAAAATTATATAATAAGAAAGCTTTGAAGTTTCTTCAATAAAATATTAAATTCACGTCTTCTAGAATAAAACACATCCCATGATGAGGTGTCCATTCAAAGAGAAAATATTTTTAAAAATAAATTATTTAATAGAAGCTGAATGAGAATTTTCAAAAATAATTCCACACTTAATACATCTTTTAGAGAAGATATTTCTTAATTAAAAAAGAAATTGTCTTTACTTTATTGATTAAAATCTATTTCAGAAAAAATTGACCATTAAAATCAGAGAAAATTCTCAAAACTAGTAGTTCATAATATCTAAACATAAAAACTGTTACTTTTAAATAATATTGATGAAAATTAAAAATTATTCAATTCAAAGTAATGTATCTTTTTGTCAGCATAAAGAATTAATATAATTTTCTTTTATAAAGAATATTGTTGTTGCCTCATTAGGACTTATATAAATTTTAGATCACTTGAATAATTTTATTTTTCAATTTATTACAATAGTATAAGTTTACTAACTTTAATAAGTTAAAGAGCGTATACAGTATTCATGTATAGATATTAAAAGAATTTCTCTGATTTTAATGGTCAATTTTTTCTGAAATAGATTTTAATCAATAAAGTAAGGACAATTATTTTTAATTAAGAAATATCTTCTCTAAAAATATTTATTAAGTGTGGAATTATTTTGTAAATTCTCATTCTGCTTCTATTAAATAATTTATTTCTAAAAATCTTTTCTCTTTTAATGGACACCTCATCATGGGATGTGTTTTATTCTAGAAGACGTGAATTTAATATTTTATTGAATAAAATTCAAAGCTTTCTTATTATTTAATTTTTATTGCGAATGTATTTAGTTTTAAGAATATCTAGGATATTATTTGAAAGCAGGTTGATTACTTATGTATTACTATAATATCTTTGTATTAAAATCTGAATGAGATAGTTGGCTCCTAGATTAATTCTTTTTTAATTACACCCCTCTACTCTGCATCGACAGAGAGTTAATTTTGCAATAAGTAACTTCGTTGTTTGGTATGATTAAGTTTAGTTTTAAGGAATCTTTCTAGCAATCTTCTCGCATTATCAAAAGTAGATTTTTGTTTTTTTGCTGATTGGTATGTATATTGAAATGCCTTTAATAAAATTTTCTTGCCTTAACTTAAATAGCTGTATAAAACCCAACAGTGAGACAGCCTTAGCTCTGCATGAAAAGAATTTTCAGTGATCGTTATATTTTCTCGTGTCACATAAAAGTTCAATTTTACTGTAAGGATGTGCGAAGACCAAACGCAGCTATTTTTTCCGTACATGACGTTCTTAATAAGCAAAGTTTCTCATTGCAAAAGTAAGTTTCCAAAATAAAGTGATGGAGCAGCTTAGACTTAAGAAAAGTGATAACCCTTACTTCTAAAAATATTGGCGCATAATAGGAAAGGTATTGATTTAACTCGGACCAAATAGAACAATCTTTAATCCAGACACACAAGATATATCTTTAGCATTTCACAAGGCTTGAATGTTAGAAGAAGCTTTTCAGAGTCATTTTAAAAACACTTAGTACTTTGTTACTGCTCTCAATGAAAATTTGCCGTAGTTAACTTATCTTGGATGTATAAAGTTGGCTTTAGTTGGATTATTTGGGGTGGACTAAAAGTATTATTGAAGTAAAGTTCTAGATCTGCAAATGTATAAGGTCAGCTTCTATCTGTTTACAAGCAAAAACCATTCCCAGTCCAAGTTATGAATCTTCAATATTAATATAAATTCTCACCTCTTAGTATCTCTATTTGAATCAGCAATTCTTCTTACTCTTAACAGGGCTTTCTAACTCGGAACAAGGATCAAACAAGGGTGCAAACTCTATTAAAAGATTGCTTTTGACAGCTCATCAAGAATTCTCCATCAGCTTCAATTATCGATTTCTTTTCATCTCTGTATACAAGCAGGGAAGCTATTGTATAGTGAGGAAGAAGTAATGGGATAGACCATTAGAGAGTCAAAGAATTTCCTTCCCCGAATGAAGGGTAGATATATATTCAGTACGTGATTCTTGAAGTTTGGACATTTCCGTTTTTAAAGAAGTCTATGACTGATCTGATAGAGCTTCAATAAATGTATCTTTACTTAAATAGAATTCAAATTATTGTAGAAATCAGAATGAAATGTAAAATTGAATTAATCGAATTAAATTTACAATTTAATTCCGGAAATTTTTTAAGCCCAAATTAATATATACATACCGCGGCTGCTTGTTCAAACTATGATCAACATATTAGACTTATATTCTACGATCTCACATAATACAAAGTTAGGGCTTTAAATATACCATAATATTGGAGGAATACAAAAGTTTTTCCCAAGTTATGGAAAATAAATAAG